>MU225126.1:491806-508419 GCA_018584345.1 Thuja plicata
AGGTTGTAATAAATTTCAAATATACAAAAAGTTGAAGACTATTTGATGAAGTGCCTAGATATCCTACTATTTTGGGTCAAATTATTTATAGATAAAATTTTCTAGAATCACTAGAATATATTATTTCTTACCTTTATAAATTTTACACAAATTCAAACTAGGATTTACAAGGCCCTTATTTAAAACTTCAGCTCTTGATTTGAGATCCAGGCACCCCTTCATATCTTTTACTATAGACGACTTCCTATGTCTATTATTATTTGTATTTATATTATGTATTATTGAAATCTAGCATATAACATTTTACCATTAACCCTAAATCCCATACACCTACTATACAATGTCAACTCTATTATAACAAAATTAAAAAAACTCTAATATTCAAGTCTCATATAAGAACTATAGCGGAACCTATTTTTATTTCAATACTATGAAAATTATTTCTATATGAATTAGTTTACATTCATATGAATAGGATACCATTTCTTACATACCAATTCTAACAAAAAAATTGTATATCCTCAAATGTGTAAAATCATTACTATGATTAAATAGATTCTTAACAATTTATAATATAATATGTTTATATGATCTTCTGTAAATTACAATCATCATATTTATTATTTTTTTTCTATATATATGTAATTCTTTTTATTTGAATGTACCAATATTTTTTTTTGTATCTAACTTGAAATGTAATCTACATGGTAAATTGTTTTGAAATATATAATTAATGTCGTTATTTTTAAAATTATTGCTCTTTTAATGTATTATTCTATAATGCATTTATCTTTTTTAAACAACTATAATATTGAGCATGCCTTAAAATGAATAGTATTCAACAATACACCATAGCTATTGTAATCATTACTAATATAGATGTCTTAAGTAAAAATATAGAAACAAATGCCAAGAAATATCAACTAGACTTTTTATATTTATCTTAAAATTATTTTACTTTACGTTAAATTACATAAACTAAATATAAACACATTTATATTTTATAGTATTTGTAAATTTATTTCTAATTCATTTTTTTTAATTTTAGCTTTATAATTTAAGTTATTTGTATCTAAATTTTATATTTAAATTTTAAACTTTCTATTATTATTTTTGTTATTGAAATAAACATAGCAAGGTTTTTGTCCCATAACACAACCCAAAGGGTGTATAGTGAATAGGGTAGACAAAAGTGAGTTAACAACACTTTAATAATAAAATTAAAATATCAAAATATATTAGCAACATCTTCAAAAAGGAACTATATTCTCTGGAACTCATTTCCTACACACCTCCATGCTATCATAAATATGATGAAAATTCCATTTAGGGCCATCTCCAATAATAACCATAAATAATCTACATAAAGTTTTAGAACTAAAAACAAAATATACTTGAAAATTCTTAACATAATGCAAAGTATGATCACTAAAATCAAAATGATAAAAAAAACAAAGAAGGGACCCCGTCCCTAACATCTCCTATGATTTTATATCCCAATTGTTATAACACATTAGACTATTTCTCTATCAAAAACTCGAAAAGTTTCTTGTATTTTTTATCATCACTCTCATTGACATGTAGGAGTTTGTACTAAAAGAGGCACAAGGAGGTGGCAGATCTATGCATAGGTAATTGGCTTTTAGTCTTCCATTCAAGCTCTTCTTCCCTAGATTTGGTCTTTTCTAGGGCATACACTATTATGTTGCACTTGGCATAGGTCCGATTGAGTTTTTCTTTATAGGTCTTGATCGTTCTTGGTTTTCTCACACCCTCTTCTTCCAACATCATGTCACTGCAGACATCAACAAGCCAAGTTTTAAGACTTTAAAACACATGGGTAGCACTATTGGAAGTCTTATATCTTCTTTCCAATTCCACTTTTTCATATTCATCATATTTAATTTTTTCTCCATTCACCTAACTCCCACAACACTCATCTTCTTTTGTGAGTGAATCCACCATTTTATCTTTTTCTCCCTTACTAGTAAAGTAGGTATCCATCCCATTAGATCTTCTAAGGATGTCATTTTCTTACAAAAAATCTTCAAAAGAAATCTCTCATATTGCAAATTTAGTTTTTTTTAGCACATGATTTCTAGTTTTCCTTTAAAAAGGGAAAATATCTCCATTTAAATGGTCAACTAGCTCCATTTCAATGGAAATGTGGGTGGATGTTTCTTGTGTTCCTTGATGTGAAGAAATTTTTAACCTGAGATTCTCAATAAAAAAAAATTATGCAAGTCAAGGGTGTCAGTAATACTAGTGGAGGGAAGTGTGGTAGAATTGGGGGATTCATGGACTACAGTCTATTTGGGTGGATACAAGGATAAGTGGAAGTGAAAGAGATATAAAATCAACTCTTGTTATAGAGGTATAGGTTTTTTATCGTGGCTCTAAGCACTATCAATCACCTCTTTCAAATAATTCTCCAAAGAATTTAGGATAAAAATGGAAAACAAATAACAATGTAAGTATGGAAGTGATAAACCAAGGGCATATGATATATGCAATATTACCAAAAGCTACCATCTAAGATAAGGTATTTTGTCATCATGAGGCATAATTTATCCTAGGGCTTTAGAAATTATTCTCTTTCATAGCCTCCATGAAGCTTGACAACTCTTTCATCTTCCGTATAAAAATGTTTGAGGTTGTTTGTATCTAAAAATTGACTCAAATTTTTCCACTTCCTTCTAGTAGTAGGCAGGCCCATTACTTTAGCTATCACTTCTTCAATAAATTCAAATGAAATTTATCCCATAGTAACTCTTCAGTCCACTCATGAAGAAGAAAACTATTTTGACAAATTATCATCATACTATTGTTAAAAAGATTTTTAAAAATTATAAAATACACTTTTAACTCAACAATTATTCTTAATATCTACTAAATTTAATTTGTTTGTTATACATTTAGGTAAAGATATAATTTATTCAGGGCATAAATTTATTTATAAGAAGTGGTTCTTTTAAAATATTAGGTTTATAATTGATATCAATATTTGATATATAAATAATTATAAAATTTAATATTAAAGGTAAGAGATTTCATTAGCACTCTCATTGGATTACACTCCACTCATTTTTACCAATAGAAAATGCTTCTAGGAATTAATTATGTTTGTTAGTATGCACAAGCACTAGGGGTGAATCAGTGTAGACAAGTACTTCAAAAATTTCACCACCAATCTAACAAAGCTAATCAACAACTTCCAACTAATGAAACATGCAACTGGTAATATAAAATAAAAGTAAAAAACCTTAGGAAACCACAAAATGATCATATATGACACATATTTTTCACTTGGAAACCCTTGTTAGAGGGAAAAAAAAAATCATGGGAATAACACCCATAAATCACCTTACTGTAGTAAAATGTGTTTGCCTTGTTATCAGCTACAATACCCTTTCTAGGGTTCACCCTATTAAAACTGACTAGTACCTTTCTAGAAGTACCAAAAGACTTGTTAGAGTCTACCTAGCTAGAAAATTTCAATGTTCAATGAAGTGGTTACCCTGTGAAAGGATTTACAACAAAGAACTCTTAGGATCTACCCTATCAACGGATTTAACTTGCTGCAACTGCTAGGAAATAATGGTAATAATGATCTAAATAGAATGAAACCACTTTCCTATCATATCCTCTCTTCTCCTATTCTTTCTGATGTTTTACTTACCTCTACTTCTACAAGATCTGGTCATTTCACTTCAAAATACAATCGTAACCCTCAATCAAACGATTTGGATCTCCTTATATATGGTGTAGAAGCACCTAGGCTAATTCATTCCTTATGTTTTTTTTGTGGCTTGTATTGACCCTATGAAATTCATTTGTTTAATTTTTGAATTTATAAGGTCTTTCATGTTTGTACCTCGCTAGATTAGAGTAGGATCAGTCTAACTAGATGTTTAAGGTTTTGGGTGGGTTTAGTGCATTTTAGCATAAATTGGGAATTTAGAGTCAAAAATCCTAGAAGGCTTATAATCACTTATATTTGTGCCTAAGAAGGACTTTATGATGTTTTTATATCATTTCATAATGATTTGAGATCATTATTCAAAGTTTCAACAAAATATGTAAAAGTTGCTAAAATGTTGCTTGACAACATTTTGTAACTTTACGACAACATTGGCAAGTTTGATTCCATTCGGTGAGTGGAAAATTTAGTTAATGGTAGTGGCATAAAAACATGGAGAGGGAATCTTTAGAGACCATGAATCCCATTTACAAATTTATTGGTGATGTAATGCAAGTTTTGAATAGCAAGAAGAACTTTGATTTCTATGAAGAACATACAGTCGACTATGTTTTTGTTTGAGCATTGTTAGATCAGTTAGATAGTGTGATTTGGTGTTTTATTGAGTTGCATAGATAAATTAGAGTAAATTTTTATTCACATTCTAATTTTATGTGAGTTCATTAGAATAGGATTGTAAATTGTTTTGTAAAGTATGTTGTTACTTGTCTTGACAGGGTAGTTGTGAGAAAATGGCTCCCCGATAGAATCCAACCATGAAAATAATCATGGCCTAGATAAATATGGTAGGGAAGCCTTTATATAGTTTAAATATGCATATGGGAGTCTAGATTCTTAATTTTTTTTTTTTATGGTCATGCTCTAGGAGACCACTGTGTGTCCGGTTAGAGGTTTGACAACAGCTAATAGTGCATGATTGCAGAGTAACGATTGGAGGAGTGAAACCTATTAGCATAATTAGCCTTATTTCCCCTTAAATCTGGGAACCTATTGTATGGTGGCCTTGGAACCGTAAAACCTATAAAATATTAGAGGTCTTGGAAAAGGGTGTCTGAATCTACAATTTTTTTGGGGGTCATTTGGGTCATGAGGTACTGGTGATGTAATGCAAGTTTTGAATAGCAAGAAGAACTTTGTTTTCTGTGAAGAGCATACAGTCGACTATGTTTGTGTTTGAGAATTGTTAGATCAGTTAGATAGTATGATTTAGTGTTTGATTTGAGTTGTAGAGATAAATTAGAGTAACTTTTTTTTCACATTGTAAGTTTATGTGAGTTCATTAGCATAGGATTGTAAATTATTTTGTAAAGTGTGTTGTTACTGGTCTTGACATGGTAGTTGTGAGAAAATGGCTCCCCCATAGAATCCAACCATGAAAATAATCATGGCCTGGATAAATATGGTAGGGAAGCCTCTATATAGTGTAAATATGCATGTGGGAGTCTCGATGAGTAAGTTTTTTTTATTTTATTTTATTTTATGTGGTCATACTCTAGGAGAGCACTATGTGTCTGGTTAGCGATTTGACAAGAGCTAACATTGTATGATTGCAGAGTAATGATTGGAGGAGTGGAACCAATGGTGGTTTCATATTCACATAGGTCTTATAGTTACTTCTTATGAATCTTTATTACTGAATGATAAATTCAGAGACATTTTTAGGAAGAACTCAGTAAACTCCACCATATTAGCCTAATTACCCTTATTTCCCCTTAAATCTTGGATCCTATTGTATGGTGGCTTTGGAACCCTAAAACCTATAAAATATTTGAGGTCTTGGAAAAGCTTTTCTGAATGTATAATTTTTTTGGGGGTCATTTGGGAAAATATAGAAAGAAGTTGGAAAAACTCACTGAGTAGGGCTAATTGAGCAATTAGGCCTAGAAGTCCATATTCTCCTAAAGCCTTGGAATAGTTTGAAAGAGTATTGATATCCAAGTAAAATGGGATCATGTGGATTTCTATAAAGTTACCTAAGCATGTATTTTCCCTCCTGCAAGCTCTAGTTGAGTTTTTGAGTGAGAAAGCACTTGGAGACATCCTAGGATGAGTGAAGGAGTGAAGGAAAATAGAGTGATATTTACGTCTTGGTTAAGCACAATAGATACCAATCCCCATAGTGGTATTGGAGAAGTCCTATTTTATTTTATTAAGGAATTGAAATATCCTATAAAATAAGAGAGGGTCTTATGAAGGATAGAGTCACTTAGAGGCCTAGTTGGGATTGTGCAAGCACACTAGGAGTGTATATATCAATATATTGAGTTCTTAAGTGGTTGAAGAGCTAAAAACCTTCCATTTAAAAAAATCCTTGAAGTAAGCATCAATCATACCTATTACATGGTCCCCAAATGTAATATTCATTTTCATAAATAATAGTCGACCATAAATCCATCACCTTAACTGATTTATCATGAAATTTTGATCGATGACCCAATAGGTACACTATCTTTCACATCAAAAACATAATTCAATCAAAACATAGAATTAGCTATCATGGTTAGAACCATTAATTCCTTAAATACTATATGAATGTATCCTCTAATATCTCATCATTTTATTTTATTTGTAACTTGACTACTAGCAATTTAATTGACTAAAATTGTTCTTCCTATACACTTCCTGTACACCAGTCAACACAATTAATTGTTTCTCCCTTTACTGATCATGTAAAAATATTACCAGTCATTCCAATCATAGTAACTCAACATATTAATATTAATGAAAACCAAATATGTACGGTTTTATGATCGAACTTAAAATCTCCTCAAAAAATTACCATAATGCCAACAATCCCCCCTTTGGCATTAACGGAAAAAACTCTCAAAACTCTACCATGCATAACTCTGTAAATATTGACCTACATTGTACCCATACATACTTTTAATCATTAAAATCATAGTCCCACTTAATCTATTCATACTATCTCTTTCTATATTCATACTCATATATCTCCCCCTTTTGGTCAACAATGGAAAAGGATGATAAGTACATACCATAATTACATTATTCCAAAGACATCCTTGAAGTTTTTATTTGCTGACTCCAATGACTTCCCCCATGACTCTCATAAGAACTCCATAGATAGAATTTTCCCATGTATTACTGATGCTAACCCCTGCATATCATTCAAATTTATCACCTTTGCTAGACTTAGTGTGGTTTCTACATATCTCACATTTTGTTGCGTAAGATCTATGGTGGGAGATAAGCAGGTCTGAAACTCCATAAGTGTTATAATTATTTTATCTTTCTCTTCTTGCAACTTCTTCACTTTGTGTATAATCATTTTGACCTTATCACTATATTATGAAGTTGAACTTGTTAGGGGATCAAAATTTTCAACCAAAGAATTAAGCTCCTATTGAACTTCCTCTCTCTTCTTCTCCAGATCTATTGTAAAAGAAGTAAACTTGGACAGTTTTACAAGTAACTGTCCTGCCTCCTATAGGATTTTCTTTATTTTTTTCACTAGAATTTCAATTGACTCTTTGTCTACTGATATAATCTCTTTCAACTTTTCAAAGCAATGCTTCTCATTCTCTTTCATTGGAAACTTCATTTGTGCATTCTCCAAGTTTGGTATTTGATCATAGAAGATTTTGACCAAAATACCCGATTGATCAATAGGTAATTTTTGTTTATCATATGCCACATTAGGTACTACATTAGTAATTATATTCCTTGCCCGTTTTAGTATGCTAATTGTGTTCTTTGTTTCCTTTAATCTATCTCTTTATGCTTTCTCATTAATCTTCATAGACATATTCATCAGATCCTTAGGAATAATTTTATTAATGTCAATAGTTTCTCAGATTTATTCATCTTCTTGGGTAAAAGCACAATAAAGTGCCACCCATTTACAAAGGAAAAGGTTAACAACACAAAAACCGTAAAACTTCAAAGGCAAAAAAGTCACATTTTTGTTGAGAATTTGAAGATGATGTAAAATGATGAAATGTGTGAAATAGGATGAATTTATGCCTATATTTTTTTTTTTTAAAAATGAACCAAAATTAATATGTTTTTTTGAAAATTTTATGTCTATTTTTCATTTCTTGGAAAATACTGCAAATCAGGGAGTTTACTTCCAACAAAATCATTATATGTAAAACATTGTGTTTTCCTCCAATTTTAGATTATGTTTTAGATGACATGTATAGCTAGCGCAGAAAAAAGAAAGAAGTGTTTTTGATCTATAATTTTCCCATTATAACTATTCAAAGTCGAACTTACCTTAAATCAACAGTTTTTGTCTCTTGCCACTTTTCTCCTATCAAAACTATACCAAAAGAAAAATAAATTACATATTATTAAAGAGGACTCTCTTCTCTAGTGTAACGATGATTTTTATATTTTTTTGAATTGATTTAGGATTTGTTTATATTTTGTGAATCAATGACTTCTCAAAGCTTTATATACCTACATTAAGTTTTTAGCAAATTTGTTCAACATTTTGTAGTTGAAACAATATAAAATGTATATGTCAAGAATCTTCGTTTTGAGATATATGAAATGGTACTTTTAGTTTTTTGACATTTTCTATTTTGAGTAGAGAATGGAATAGTAGAAGTGAAAAATTTTGGCTTTTTTGTGTTTTTAGAGGTTTGGCTGCCAACATGGCGTGTCACTTAAGTAGACTCAGTCGAGTCAGACTTGGCCCAACCAGACTCGGTCGAGTCCATCTGGCCCTTGCATTTCCTCACACAGGAGCCTACTAGGCCATGTAGGTGCCATTCACTGTCGCATGGCGCCTACGTGGACTCAAAAATGTTAGACTCGGTCAAGTCTGACTGGGCTGAGTCTAACTGGGCCGAGTCGATCAAGTTACCTTAAAAGGTGACAATTTATTGTGCTTTTACCCCCTTGTTAACCTTCATCCTCTTCCTCAGGATTGGCTATAATGTTTTTTCTACTCATTTTTGTAGGGATGGCATCATTGGTTAGATCCATCTTCCTCTTTACTAAAAGTACCTCTTCATCACCTTTTTCTTTTCAAATTTCTATTTTGTCACTTTTTCTTCAGCCTGTTCACGTGGTGCATTGACTTGAGTTTCAATATTAATATTTTTTATCTGGTCAGGTATACCAAAAATATAATTATCTATGACATATCTTATTTCTTCACATTTAGACTCTTGACCTTTTTATTTCTCTTCTACCCATTCTTCCTTTATTCCTTTTTAGGTTTCAATAATTTTTTCCATATATCAATTGCCTCATATGTTACCAATTGTGTTTCTCCAATGAGAATCCTTGTTACTTTGTTATTTATCTTGAATTCTCCTCTCATTGCTTCAACCATTACATTCACATCCTCAGTCATTAATTCAGGTTTCAATAGTGCAATTTCTTTCTCAATCATTACTCTATCAACCTTCAAAGCTTTTTTCAATTGCCTTATATAGATCCTTAGGTATTTCCTTGTATAACTCAGTAGGTTCTTTCTAAATAGTATTTTGACTCTCTATGACTAAATCTTTTATCTTCTTCATGTCTTTACTGACACATGTATCAAAGTACTTCACCACATTTTTCATTCTTCCATCCTCCTTAACATCCTGAACAATGCTATCGAGTGTAATAACATCATCAATTTTTTACAGATTTCATAGTAGGATTTCCTACTATAGAGGACTTCTTCCCACTAGCACTTAGTTCCTTCTGTTCCTTCTCTTTTCCTTCAAGCTTATCTGTATTCTCCTTCTTGTTTTTATTCTCTTTATAGCCAGATATCTTCATTTCCTTTCTTTTGTAGTTTTTTTGAACAGTCACATGTGACTCTTTTAGTGGCTTAGTCATAATAGGAGTAGTATTAGAGTGTGCTTGTTTTAGTGTTTAACTCCTAGTGACTCTTTGGGGTGTGACTTCTCCAACTCTAACCTAAGCTTTCTTAACTTCAGTAGTAGCATATGTGCCAGCCTTCTCACTTTCCATTTTAGTCCTAATTTTAGTGATCATCTCTTGTGTTATGCCACTCATTTGGCTAGATTATCAACTTATTTCCTTTCTTTTCTTTGGATTAATGGTTCCTTAAGTTCAATGTGAATTTTCAATGATAACTCCTCATATGTTATAAATATAGGTGTATAAGTATCAATAGGTTTTGATAAAAGTACATCAAAATGTAAAGTAACTAAGTTCACATCTACTTCATAACTCGTAGCTGGTACCCAATAAGTTGTAGGTTGAACTACCTGCAACATATATGTATCTGCATCTACTAGAAAGCAATTATCATTCTTATACTTTTTCAGCTACACTATTTGGGATTCTCCCTCTTAAGTGAATTTTTCCTTGAAAATCTTTAAAGTATCACCCTATGACAGTATTGAAATTTTCTCATCATGTCCTGATGCATTTCTTAATTTGGATAATTACCGGTTGATCTTCTAACCATGTAATAAGACCTATTCCAGGACATTGATTTTGGGTAAATGCACAAAGTTGTGTCACGTTTCAGGACCACTTATCAGCACAACTAAATTTGATTATTTCTAAATAAAAATTAATATTTTTCAAACATATGGTCTAGCTAGAATCATTCTATTTAAGCTAGATAAGTGGTTAAACTTTTCCAACTGGAAATGTCTATTAAATGCATGTTTATACCAATTACCAAAGAAATAAAATAATTTCAGAAAATCGATGTTTCAATAACCCCTACTCTTTTGAATGATATTTTATAAAAATATAAAAAGGTACCCTTTTGTAGAGCTCAAAGTCAAGATTATGGTCATATAAAGTTTATAGTATATTTATTGGATAATATATTATAATTTCAAAATACAACAAGTAGATTATTTAACATTTGAGAAGATGTTTCTTCATATTAAAAAAAACCAGTAAATCATATCAAACAAATTTAAAATTTATATTTAACACTAGAAGAAAGTCCTCTTCAAGAATATGTAATTTATTTTCTAAATGGTGTAGATTTGATAGGGGAGATTTTGTGGGAAATGAAAACTATCGATTTTAGATAAGTTCAACTTTGAGTAGTTATAATAGAGAAAATATACATTGAAAACCAATCTTTCTTCTTTTCTGCACTAGCTATATATTTTGTCTCTAACATATTTTGAAATCAGAGGAAAAATAGATTATTTTCATATACTTTTTTGGTGGGAACTAGACGCCAAATTCTTAGCACTTTTCAGCAATTGAAAAATGGACTTCAAAAAATTAAAAAAATATGTCAATTCTTGTTCAATTTTTTAAAAAAAATTATAGGCATAAACTTTATCCATTTTTACACATTTCATCAGTTTACATCGTCCTCAAATTCTAAATATAAATGCCACTTTTTATGTTGTTAAAGTTGAACAATTTGCATGTTGTGATCCTTTTCCTTTATAAAAGTGTGGCACAGGTTTGTAATTTTACCATTCTCTAGATAGAATAACATGCATACTAGGATTGAAGCATATTTTAGTGGTTTTTGCTTATCTTTCTTGATCTTCTTTGTGTTCAAGAAGAAGTGGCTCCTCAACATATCACATAAGTCAACTTTGCATCCTCTTTCACTGATCACATTGGTTATAACATACTAACCATTATATGCACCCATAAAAAAAAACACTTTATCTTTACTAAAATCATTAAATCACAAATATGAATCTCAATATACATATTAATCTTACCACTCATTCAGTAATAGTGGTTATTTAGGATTTTTCCTTTTAGTGCTCCCCCTAAGTCATATCAGACTTAGTTCACTGATGGATTCTCCACATTTCCTCAATCCTTGGAGTTCTGAGTCAACTCAAAAGATCTAAATTTAGCTTTGTTCACCCATGTCATCTTTATTTCATTTATGACTTCCTCAACATCTGAAATGTTCTTCCCTTTATCAATTGCAACGGTGTTCACTAGTTGGCCTCTAGTATTCTTTCTTTCTCTGCATGATCTAGCAAGATGACCAACTTTTTATAGGTATAACAAGCCATACCTATTTGATTCCAAGGTCCAACATTTCTGCTATCTCACTTTAATCTACGATTCACAACCATATGTCCATTATTGTGACAAATAGAATAGGTAACATCTGATAGGTTAGCCTGATTATTAGGTCTCTGACTGTTGTAATCATATGACCACTAAGTATTGATTCTTTCCATGAACTCATTAGCTTTATCTCCAAACTTATTGTACATATAAAGTTCCTTGGAATGCATTATATCTAGCATATATGTTATTACTTCTACCATAGGAATTATTTGATCTACCAATAGGACCAGCATACATTAGCCGTATGATCTTCCTTATGATAATTAAAACATATTAGTCTATACCTTCTTTTACTAGTACTATTTTTCACCTTGAGTGTTGATTTATCTTTTCTATTTATAGCCTTAGACACATCAGCTTCAAAGTTTGAAAAACCCATACCTTGTTTCTCTCCATTCCTCCTCTGACTAGCAAGTTGTTCATCAAGTTTATTATAACTCTTATTGAATTTATCTATTAGATCATATTCATATTTCAGATCTTCTTTCAAATTATCATTCTCTTACCTCAATAGCTCATTCTCTTTTAAGATGTCATTGTTTTCTTCATTTGTGTCATGTAATTGTTCATTCAATACAACAACTTCTTGCTTTGATATGAATAGGTGCTCCATTTTTTCTATTAGAGTTTCATCTTTAGCCTTTAGGGAATGTTCAACTTTTTTCTTTGCATATGCAGTAGCTCTTCTTCCTTCAATATCTTCACACATCTTGACAGACTGACTTGCAGTCTCTCTTTTCAAATTTTCCACCTCTTTCTTTAAGTCGATTCTTCTAATCCATGCAATAAGAACAATTGCTTCCTCATATTCTTCAGAAACACTACATTGAGAAAGTTTCTAAATATAATCTTTTCTTTTCATCAATTTCTAAGTGAGTTCTCTTCTTTTTGCAAAGGAGTTCCTCATCTTTTCCTTTCTTTTATTGATTACTTTATTTGCATCCTTAAGATGCTTCTCATATGTGTAACTCTCCATGTTAGTTTTTAGGGATCATTTCCTCAAGTGGTTAATCTTAATATTAAGAGGACCAATGCTCTAATACCAATTGCTAGTACACACAAACACTAGGGGGTCAAATTAGTGTATACAAGTACTTAAGAAATTTCACCACCGATCTAACAAAGCTACTCAACAAATTCCAACTAATGAAACATGCAACAGATAATATCAAATAGAAGTAAACAACATTAAGAATAACATATGAAACATATATTTTTCACGTGGAAACCCTTTTTACAGGTAAAACACCACAGTGGGGATGACACCTGTAAATCACCTTATTGTAGTAAAAAGTGTTTACCTTGTTAGGAGCTACAATACCATTTCTAGGGTTCACCCTCTTAAAAGTGACTATTAACTTGTTATAAGTTCCAAAATACTTGTTATATTATACCTCACTAGAGGAATTTAACCTTCAATAAAGGAGTTACCCTGCTAAAGGATTTACAACAAGATCTGTTAGGATCTACCATGTGAAGGGATTTAACCTATTGCAACTATTAGGAAGCAATAGTAATAATGATTTTTAGAATGACACTACTTGACTATCAGATCCTCTCTACTCCTTTTCTTTTGGACACTATATTGATCTCTACTTCTTCAATCTATGATTTTTGTACTTCAGAATATAATCACAACCCTAAACCATAGTATTTAGATCTCCTTATATATTGAGTTCTTAAGTTTCTTAAGACCTAAAAACCTTCCATCAAAGTCGACATAAAATATTTACCAACCTCCTTTAAATCAACATCATTCATACTTAATACATCATCCCCAAACATAATATTCATTTGATAAATAAAAACCAACTTTAGATCCACCACATTAAATGATTTCTCATGAAATTTTGATCGATGATCCTATAGGTACACTATCTTCTCCATCAAAAACATAATTTACTCAAAAAATTGAATTAGCTTTCAAGGTCACAACGACGACTTCCTCATAGCATATGAATATATCCTCTAAGATTACATCGTCATTTTTTATTTGTAACTCAACAAATACCAATTTAACTTACTGAAACTCTTCTTCCTATACACTTCCTTTACACCGATCAACACAACTAAATGTTTCTCGCTTTACTGATCATGTACGAATCTTACCGATCTCTCTAATCATATTAACTGAATATGTTGCAATCAATGACAACAAATTATGTATCTCTTTTATGTCTGACCTTTATATCTCATCCGAAAATGACCATAATTCCAATAATGTAAGTCTTAAGTCTCCCCAAAGTAGTTACCAGCATAAAATTTTTATAATAATTTCAAGGTGAATTGTTTCTTCTAAAATCATTGAAAATCTATTTACAATCATATAAATATGATATCTAACTAATAATATCATAGATGTAGTGTTTAATAAACATAAATTTATTCTAAAAATCTTAAATATATAATACTTTTCTAAAAATATTATTTGGATTCTCAGACAAACCACTACGACAAAGCATATGTTGCCTATATTGGATTAAAACTAGTAGCTTCAAAGAGTTTTACTAAGGTCTAGATAGAATCTTATTCATTGAATATTATTAATTATTTTAATGGTTGCAAAGATCCTAGTTGGACCATTAGGAATATAATACTTGATTGTCTAACCCTTTTAAACTACTTCCAAATGTATAAGGTTTACCATATATATTGCAAGGGGAATATAGTGGTAGATGGGATTGAAAGCTTACGAGTTTAAGAACCTAGTGAGAAATGATGGGGGTAGAATGATATCATCCCTAATGAGATAAAATTATTACTCCAAAATGATCACAAGGGTTGTTAACTTGGAGGCATGTTTAGAAAAGATGGATTTTAAATTCAATCTCTCACAAAGTAGCATAATGAAAAGACTATTCATCATTCTGGCACATCTTTACAAAACTAAATTTATGAGATATGTTTATAGCCTCTAGTTCATTTTCATGGTCGATCAACTCCTCTATTTACCTTCCAAATAAATGGGTAGAGAAAAGAACCATCTCGAGCCTATTATCTACCAAAAAATGCAAGAGAATGTTGATGTTTGTAGAAAATTACCATCAGGGTGCCTCACTCCTTGCATTGACAAACTACATGGGTCTAATCTCTAGATAACAACAATGTTTCTAGAAATATGGGAGGAAGGATTTCTCAATTATTTTGACATTGAGCTCATGATTTTGGAAGAGAATGCGACATAGGTTTTTTATAGTTTATTCAAGGATAGAATAGTTTTAATGGATAAGAAGAGTATTGATGAAGCCTTGATAATATTATTTCAAAAGGGAAAGAGGGATAAAGTCATAAAAAATTCCAATGGTGGTTATGATATGGCTTATATCAATCCTTTATAGGTAGAGGTAGCTGAAGTTATTATGAGGTATGATATACTAGATGGTTGATTTGGTAGCCTTGTTACCAATTATTTTGTCATTTTGAATAATTTAAAACATAACAAGTGCACTTCACTACCTGACTACCTTTTATCATATTTTTCTTACATCCTCAACTTTCATAGGAAGAATTCCTCTCAACTAGTTTAACATAAGGGTCTTACTCTTCTAATCATGGAAGTTATTAAGGAAATATCTGTTAAAAAAACTCCAAAAAGGGTAGGCTGAGATTTTTTTTTTCAAATTGACATTCTTTGGTGCTTGAGGATGTTCCTTCAGGGGATAATGGTGGGCTTCACTTGGGTATATGTACAAACCATAAGAGGGAATAGATGGCCAACCTTAAATTTTTCATATTTGATGACGAAGACTCTCATTACTCCCCTTTTGTTGAGTGTGTCACAGATTTCTTCAACCATAACTTCAATCTGAAAGGAAAAGGGAAAGTGAAGGTTTTGTCCTTTATTTTTTCTAAGAGAAGAGAAAATTCCTCTCCACCCTCCCACTCTTCCCGTGTCATTCTTTTAAAAAGAATAGTGCTCAAGGTGACAAGCCCCTTTCTACAGTCACTAGTCCATAATGATAACGGTCTTGACCTCCATGTTGAAATCCTTATAGGGAAAGAAAATCCTTAAAAAAAAGGTTATTTAGTTTATGATAGTGTACACATTGGAAAGATTAATAGGGATACCATGGATGACCATTGTTGACTATTAATGTGGATTGTTTCAGAGATTAATACCCTCAAGGATATCACAATGCTTATCTCTAATAGTCAAAGTGTTGAAAAATTATGACCCATGAAATTTATAAGTGGGGTTAAAGATGTAGAATAAGAACATAAACAAAGAATTAAAACTTTGAAGGATGATATTTTCAAATTCAATGCAAAATTGAGGGCAGTTGTTGCAATTAGCCACAGTACAATGTGTTAAGAAGTGGTTCATTAAGGAGTATTATGGAAAAATTGAGGGTTGTCATCTATGGAAACATGTCTGGTATGGATGGTGTCTTAGAGTGAAACAATGTTTTTGATGTAAGGATTGCAAAATGACTAAGTACAGAAAGAAACATTATAGAGTATAGCAGTATAGTTCTGGCCAACAAAGAAAATATATGAAAAATGGAGACATGCAAGCTTAGGAGAATCTATTTTGGGATATGTATGACCTTATCTTAAGGTTTCTTGAGTTTTGGTGTTGATTGTAGTAAGATACAAATAGTTGAATACATGTAAAGACATAGTAACAGTGATACAGGGAAGATGAACAGTCACGATGTTTGAGGGAGTTTAACACAAATTCCAAACGTGCTATGTTGGATTGGAATTGTGGATTACCTATGATTTTATAGTGTATGGTCACTGACTTGGTAATTAGTTTTTGTATAAGTATTAATTCTATTTTATGATGTTATTTGAAGTTGACTCTGTAATGTAATATGATATATATATATATATATATATA
>MU225126.1:508545-528009 GCA_018584345.1 Thuja plicata
ATGGTTATGCAAGATAAAACTGGAACTACCTAAGAATAGAAGATGCTTGTATTGTTCATTCGTGATAAATCATTATAATAGAATCATATTTACGATTGTATGAGCAGTGAGCTCAGTATACCTTTAACATGGTTTTGTATTCCTCTAACAAGGAAATGTGCTAATGTAATATTCAGCTCCTAACAGGGCTAGGTCCCCTAATAGGGACAAAATAATTTTAGTACATATTTTTGGGTACCATCCCTGTCACGGTTTTCCCTTGGCCATGTTTTCCTCATCAAAAAATTCATGGTGTTATGATTTGCATGGTTTATGTTTATGTTCAAGTTCATTTCAATGTTTATCTTGTTAAATTGGAATTTATTAAGTCCATGTTTAAAGTGTTGAAATATTTATTCATCCCCCCACTCAGTATTACTTAATTCTAGGAATTGGTATCAGAGATTTTGGCCCTTAGAGAGAAATCTTAGCACCTTAAGGGAGATTGAGATGGATTCTTAATGTTTGGAGGAAAACTTTGGAGCAGGAGTTGAAGAATTGGATAAACCTAAAGCAGAGAATGGTGACTTAAAATTCAAATTAAGAAGAGCTGGGTGTTTAATCAAGAAACTAAAAGAACAACTTGAACTTTCTAGAAGTCAGAGAAAAGATCTTATGGGTAAGAAATAAGAGGATTTAGACAATGATACTTCAGATAAGATAAAATAGCTTGAACAAGAGAAAGATAATTTGAAGCTTAATCATGAAACTACTTCCCTTCAGATGGATAATGAGATTCAATAGGAAAAGAATCATAGAAACAAAATTGAAGAAACCTTAAAGGATTCTAATATACAGATGAGACAAATGAAGACAAAACTTGATCACTAAAAAAATAAGTATGTAGAATTAGAGAAACATAATCATAATATAAAAGGAGAATTGGTTGAGGCTAAGAAACATATTGAGAAACTTCACATGCGAAATGACTTAATCAAAGAAAAAAGAGATAGACATAAATCAAAAGGAGAAATGAATAGAGTTGGCTTTGAAATGAAGATAAATGTTCAAAGACTTACAAAGAAAAATCAGAATTAAAGACTGGTGGAGAAAGACCTACTCTTGAAGAGCCTAAAGATCAGATCAGACCTATTAGAGGTAGATACTTTGGATGTAACAAGATTGGACACATGAAGATAGACTACATAAGTAAAATTCGTTACAAATATTTTGATGGCTATTGCAACAATTGTCATGCATATGGACCTAAGAAAGCATAATGCATGAAACCTGATCAATCAAGAATGAAACAAGAATACATTATGGAATAAAAGACAACTAAGATCACATGTTACAAATGAAACAAATTTGGCACATTGCAAAGTATTGTAAGTTTCAGGTTAATTGGAACATACCACCTCCTACATGATAAAAATGTAACAATCAAGGACACATTGCAAATTTTTGCAGATACAATGGAACTGAGAATAGAAGAGGACCACCACCTATAGTTATAAAGAAGAACATTGGTAATACTAGTAAAAATATTGGAGAATATGTGAATGAATTCAAGAGTCATTTAAGACAACTACAAGATAAAAACAATGGTAAGGTATGGAAGGTAAATGAAAAAAGTGAGGTATTGGTTCAAGGAGAGTTAATAGATGTTACTAAGCCTTCATCTAATGCTAACACTGCTACATCAAACTAGATAGTGAAGCATGGCCTTAGGGGGAGCATTAGAAGAAAACTTCAAAAATCTATCCAACCTCGGATCATGAGTAAGCTCTTGTGAGTGTAGGGAGAGTAAATAGAGATATTGTGGAACATATATCTATAATCACATGGTTTTACATATATATATGCTTTGATCGCTAGATTGTTAATCAACTTGATTATGTGTAGAGATGATTTTATTGGAAAATGTGTCATTTCTTTACACAACAAAGTAAAAGGTCAATCATAAGAACTTGTTTATGCATCATTTTAAGAACAAAGCCTTAAAAAAATATAGTTTAGGGAAAAAGAATCAAGGAAGCAAGTGAGCTGAGAATTTGATCAAAGCAGAAATTCACAAATTAGCAGATCATAAAAGGTATTTAGATCTTTTTCTAAGCATTGGTTATGATTTCTCCATTAATTTTTGATGTCTCTAAAAGGCTTAGATATAAGTTTATGAAACACCCATACAAATAAATCAAGGATAATCTCAAAGGTGTGTTTTGGAAAACACCCTACGACATTCTACATGTCTAAGACATTAAGGCTTACATTCATTGTATGTAGGAGTCTCTAGGAGACTATGAGATCTATAAAGAGATGAAAGACATGATTGGAGTAGAGGGCAAGATGAAATATGAGTTCGCACATCTTGAGAACCTTAGTATCAAGTGGATGACTAAAATCTATGAATTTGATGAAGAAGAATGGATTAAGATCATTCTGACAAGAGTTCATGATTAGTTCATTTGGCTAGGAGATTAGCTTGTGAAGATGTGCTTTGACTTAATTCATAGTATAATGGGTTTGGATAACTCTGGTGTTATCATTATTGCAAACATGAACAAAAAGAAAATGGTAGAAAAAATAATGTTTTCATGATGGGATAAGAGAGAAATGAAAGTTAATGATATATTTTAGCAAGACGTTAGATTGATTTCAATGATTCTAGGTCATTAAATTCATTATAGTAGCCAACCTAAGTCAGTATCGGTAGGAGTGATTTTAATGGCATATAAATTGGTTAAGGAAAATGTTAAGTATAACCTTTGTGAAATACGTGCACAATAGGTCTTGGAGAATGTAAGGAAAATAAAGAAGGATAGGACTAAAGCATTTAGAATTGGATCACTTTTGATACATATGTATATACCCATTATGCATAAATTCCATGGTATGCACTCTAGAGATTAGAAGGACAATGAACCCAATGGAATACAAATCACATAGAGCTATAGAAGAAAAAATAGTACATGGGTTGGTGGTGAGTTATTTGTGATGATCAAAATCTAGCAAAGAAAAATGAAGGAAAGATCGAGGATTCCTGAGGGATTGGTGGAGAATTACAAAGATTCAATCTATTTCATGGTTAAAACTAATTGGTTTTTATTTGAGGTAGTGCAACCTAGGAAGAAGTGATGTTATCCTCTGGGATATGAAGTTAGTTCTGAGGCCTTCACTATGTAGGTTGAACACATTTTATCCTTGGAAATTGATCCATCCAAAGAATTATGGGGTACCTATGAAGAGAAGTCAGCAAAGATAAGGAAGAAGATAATAGAGGTTTAAGGAAACAGAAAGTAGAAAACTTGATAGATGATTTGGCAGCCAAGGTTGGTATAAAAAAGAGGAGATGAAAGAGGTAAGAAGGAAGATGATAGAAAGAGCTTTTGGGTTGGTGAACACTTCTCCTACAACCCTTCCACCTCCAGAAGTTGAGAAGGTTATTACTCCACCTCTACTATGATTGATATATTTGAGACTACCCCTACACAACCAAAGAGAACATTGCATAAAGAGAAACATATGGAATTTCCAAGAAGGAACACAAGGTACACTAAACAAGACTCTCCACCTAAGAAATAGAGGAAGGAAGTAGAAGAGAATAAGGTAGAAGAGAAGAAAGGAGAAGAAAATCAAGTAGAAGAGAAGAGCATTGATGTGAAACAACTCTGGAAACTGAACCTGACATGAAAATATAAGAGAAGAGAATAGTTGGGAAGGGAAAGCTTATCTTATTTATTAGATACTATGAGAGGTATGATACATCTAATAAATTTTTTATTGAGACATGGTAATAAATCATTTTATTTCTTTTAAGAAGAAGTTGTTAGAATTTGAAGGCAGTATACCTGAAGAACTCAATGAGAAATTGGAAATAAGGAAATAGTTAGCACATTTAGAAGATGAACCAATTAGAGTAAAAGAATTTGAAAACATGTTACCTATTTTTTTTGTTAAGGAAATGGAAAATATATTAAAATATTTAAACCCCTTGCTCAGAAGTAAGGCAAGATTGGTAAAGATAATGGGAAGAAGATATGATGAAGTAATTGAGGAAACACAGAAGGCTATGGATAAGGTTCTGATGGATACTAAACCTGAGAAGTTCTCACCACCAAAGGATACTAAGCCTAAAATTGTTGAAAGAGGTGAGTCATCAAGGATGGAAAAAATAAGTCTTGATAAATCAATGGGAAAAGACACTAGTGAATTTGTGAGTACTGTGAAGCAACCAAATTTATTTATTTTTTGTGCGCCTATTTCTTTGGAAACGTCACATGATGATAGTGATAATTTTGAGAAGGATACCAACATAGAAGGAAGCATTGTACCATAAATGGAAGAGAAAGAAGAACAAAAAGTGAGAGAAGTCGAAGCAGTGAAGGAAATGTTGGAAACACTGACAGGGGGGGGGGGTGAATCAGTGTTTAACTTATTATTCAAAATCAAAAACTTAAACATAAATCAAATATACATCCAATGAAGCATAACACAAGATCACATAACACTTGATATGATTATGGGGAAACCTTGATTAGAGGAAAACCCTGGTGGGAATTAGTACGCACAAATATTGTACTAGTATAATGAACCTGTTAAAGTTCATTTGCCCTCTTAGAAGCAATCTTTACAATATGAGTACAATGACCTGGTTAAGGGTCTAACCCTATTAGGAGTCTTTTATAATTAAACCTGTTAGGGGTGAGGACTCACTATCCAAGAGCTCACTTCTCAAAGAGAAAGAAGGCTACAACCTCCTGAGAATAGATATGCACTATATCCAAAAGTGAACTGTTGTATGTGACACAGATGTCTGATCAGTTCCAATTACGTGCTTATAATCTTAACTTCTTTAAGGGCTCTATCTCATTCTAATATCTTCATACTACTCTGCTATACATCTTCTCTAAATTTTTTGATGACACTTCAAATGTATCTTTGTATTACATATATATATCTTTTGTCCTAAATAGACGTGACTATAAACATGACCTTAGTCGGCCCAAAAACATAATACACAATGCTTCCAAACAAATTGGCTTAAGCATGTTTACAAAAATGTTTAACACATGATAAAAACCTTATTACAATAGGAGCTTAGACTTTACATAACAAAATATTACACGCTAATCAAAAAAATGAAGTCGGCTTCATACTCTATATTCTGGACTGCTGGTGTACTTGTTATTTCTGTAACTTGTCCATACTTCCATTCTGTACCATGCATGTGTAGGGTAAGCATAATAAATTATCATAGAGCTTAATTCTAAATGTGCATATCCTGATGTGGTTGTACGCATGTGCGTTGATGACCTGATCCATTCCAAGTCACTGTTTTGTTATGTCTTCTACACTTAGTCATTTTCACTTCATAGTTTACTATCAAAACTTCATATGACTTTTTTGCCATGATGACAACATAAAGTAAGCCATATACTCCCTGGGAGTCAACTTGCCAACAATCTGATCCCCATTTGTCATTAATGGCAACAAAGGAATGTGGCCAAGTTACTCAAAATTAACTAACACAAAAACTGTATATCATTATACTTTATAATATATACTACTCCCCATTATACACATATTCCTTGTTATCACTCCCCCTTTTACAATAATTACAAAGGTGTCAAAATTGTAAGTCTCTACATACTTACTCTATATATACATCTGGATATACAACCTGAAGATTCTTTATCTCTTGCTGCCAGAATGCCTTCACTACATCAACTGTCTAGAGATGGGTGCATAGAGCATAGGTGAGATTCTCCATTTTTATCAGGTCCATGCAGGGACCTTGATCATATGTGACATTAGTGGCATCAATCTATTTGATATTCTCATCTAGAACTTCTATGGAGGGCACAAGTGCATTTCTCAATTGAGTTTTCTGGGTCCTTATCTTATTGATCTCCATTTTATCATTTTCTATCTTGTCAAGCTGACCTTGATAGATACTGTTGCAGATGTTCATGTCTTGCATGGATGTCTTGACTAATTTCCTAACACTACCAACTAGAATGTCTGCCTCCTCTATCTTCTTGATATGTTCAGAGGTCAATTTCACCCTGTCCATGTAGTTGGCTATTACATTTCTGCATTTAGCTGCCAACTCTTTCAACATAGAATGACCAATCTTCAATGATTTTAAGTCTAAGGTAAAGTTCTTTACTAGTTCATTCAACCTTTCCTTTTTGTACTCATCTTCTATAATTCTTGTAGCTGAGTTTACTAAGCTTGTAAAATGTGCTTTAAAGCTTGTTAGTATACTGTCTACATCATCCACAGACTGAATTTTTGCTACTTTCTTGTCTGCAGGTACAAGGTCATTCAGAATGTTTACTGATTCCAAGAAGAGAGTATTCCTCATAACCTGTTTCTCTTTGGCCTTTTCCATGGCTAGGACACCGATCTTGATTAGGTCTTCTTCTCCCCAAGCATCCAAACTTGCTGAGTCAGGAGTTAAACTTGACAACAATGAGGTGGATGGTTGAATGGATGGTGTGAATATGGTATTCTGACTAGTTTCCATGCACTACTTTTAACTGGGATCTCCATGAATGGTATCTCATTATTTTTATTATCTTCCTCTTTGTTCAAATCTATTGAATCTATAAATGGAACTTTATCTTGTTGCAAAGATGTGTCATTAGTGCATGCCTTCTCTGTCTCTTCCTAGCTCACAAATGCTTTTTAAACTTTATCCATATCATTATCAGAAGCGGTCATAGATATCTTGATATCATCAATCACTATAGTATTCCCTAAATATTTTGTTGTATCATAGGCTATTGAGACTGAGGGTGCTGAAACATGTGGACCCATCTTAGGTGCATTCTAAAAAATAGGTTCTACAACCTGTTTAGGAGGAACTGGAGTTGCCTTATCTATAGGTATCATTGATGGATACATATGTCTATCTAGAAATACCTGCTCAAATGCCTTATGAGTCTCTTCACCGATCAAATCATACTCCTTGTTCATGATATGAAGAATTCTTGTTTTCGTTCTTAGGTGCGGCTTTACTAGATCCAACAAAAATAACTTTCTCATCATGTGAGCACACCAGGAGAACACTATCCAATGTTTTTTCTCTTATCCTCATGTCTGTTTCAATTGCTTTCCTCTTTAACACATCAAGTACATTCCATACCTTGTCTAGTATGATAGTCTTGAGTTCCAATAGAGTCCTTTTTCACTTAATCATATGAAAGATGATCATAGAATGAATCTCTGGTTTGTCTATCTCTTGATATTTGTCATATACATTCTTGAGAGACTCTAGTCATCCTTCATTAAAAATTATGTTCCTTAAGACATTAAGACTAGGTCTGAAAACCACCTCAGGAGGAGCTTGTGTGTTCTTTACCTTTCTCCTTGTAGTTCTTGAGGATGGATGACTAGTGGGCGATTGCTTCCTTCCTCTAGACTTCTTTCTAGGTACTGATGGTGGAGATGCATCCAGATCAATGGTGGTTGATGGCACAGATGTATCTTCATTTAATTTCTTCTTCTTCTTCTTCTTGGGCATATCATCACTCTTTTTGTTTTTAGTTTAGTGGGAGTCTTTTCAAGTTCTTTTGCTATCTTATCTTCTCTAGCTCTATCAAGATCCTCTTGTGTAACACCATGAACTTTTAGGATATTTGAGGTAATCCTAGATGCCTTCCTTTTGTTCTTGGTGTTGTATAAGACAAAATCAACTTGATTTGTCTTTGCTCTGTAAGTGCCCCATCTAGGCTCATTGGGATCCTTGGGCGTAGATAAGAGGACTTGAGCATAACTTTCCAAAACATGTTCTTCAACTGCATAACCAAGAGGGTGAATCCATTTTCTCCTAGGCTCAACTGCCTCCATGCAAGTATAATTAGTCTCCACCATGAAGCATATGGTGTCTTTGTACTTCTCAACTATTTTCTCAGGTATCCTAAACCTCTTCTTCATCTTGATTCTGAATGTCTTGATGTCCATGTCCATAGAATCCTTCACACTACTATATGATGTGGCTTTAAGTGAAATCTGTGACATAGTGGGTTTGGTTCTGTCTAGGTAGAGATTTTCAACCTTTAATACTATGTGGAAGTAGAGATATATGATCAGTGAACCAAACCTGAATATCTTTCTCTTGTCATGCTTGATAGCTCAGATGTTGTCAATCAATTGAGTGTGCAATATATCACATAGGTTGTACTAAGTATTGTCTTTCACCATTTTTATTGTTGCTAAGACTGTGGCTACAGATACACTATTTAGTCTACTTGTGTACTAGAATTTATAACCTAGTATCATGGTAACTAGCTTAATGTCATCTTCCTTGATGGGATCAACTGTCATACCACACCTATCACTCTTGGATAAGCATGTTTTCTCAAATTTTTTCTTAACATCTTTACAGTTGGAAGAATTGGTTCATTTGTGAGGCCTCACCCCGACCCATCACAACCTTACTACTCGATCATACTTTGATACTTTATGTTTTGATACATTGATACACTTTTTGAGTATCCTGACAGAGACTCGAGATATTATGTTATGATGATGAGTATATTGTGTGGATTACATTTTGATATGGATTAGACCTAGATCAGATGATTTTTTTTTATTATATATGTTTAGATAAGTGAACTGATGAGAAGATCGAATCATGAGTAGACTTTATTATTTCATGGATGTTATGTCATGATGATATGGAATCTGTATGTTTTAAACCTTTCTGTATAGAAATTAAAATTAGGAATTTAATCTTGCTATTGATTGATGTTGCTAATTATAAATTGAATATATATATATATATAATAAACCAAGTTTAGTGTGCAGAAAAGAGAACCATGGAATTATTCAGAGAATCAGGACTAAACATATGTGAATTGAGTAAACCAAGGTTTAATCCAATAAGGGATTGAAACCTCATTGTAATGTGATCCTTGTTCTAAATGTAATCTGAATGTGTGTTATCAGTTTATTTCTCATGTTGTTGTTGTTTGGACATGTCATTGTAAATTTGATGTGTATTCTGTCTTGGTGTCACTTGACACTTGTGTTGTCCATGTGGATGATGACATGTCAAATTAGGGCTTGGGCAAGAATCACCAAACCTAATAGGATGCTATATTAATCCCACTTTCATATAGATGTCTTATAGGGATCACATCAAGTTGGAACTCGGATTTGAACTTTAGGGGTACTTTGGAAGGGTCAAAAGTGACCCTAGAGCGTATTTTTGGCCAAAATTAGTTAACCCTAAGGGGGTAATTTTGGTTAGGGCTAGTTTTTACCTGTGGAGTAAACCTAGATCACCATTATGGCCCTCCAAAATGCCTACCTTTCAAAAGTGGCGAAAATAGAAGAGAGCCACATCCATTGACTTGACCCACACTCCATACTAAACTCACATTTAAGAGGGGAGACAAGAGGTAAGGAAAAAGGACTAGAGGGCATGTATCATTAATGGATAAGTCTTGAGTATACTTTAGGGGCCTTTTTAGAGGATTCATAGAAATTTATTTAATGTTCACCCACTCTCCAATTTTAGAGACAATTAGGTTTGGAGGAAGAAAGGAAAAAGGATAAGGGCTCTTCTCAACCACACTATTGCCATTTTCTTGGACTAAGCTTGGTGGATTTCTTTCCATGGAAGAATGCTTTTTTCCTTGAGCTTGCATGATATTGTTGAATGAATATGTATACCTTGTATGGATTATTTTATGTAGACTTGTAATGTGTTGTTGAATATAGAAGTTGATGTTATGTGTTGGGTTTGGGATGCATTTGAGTTTTTTTTTCTTCTCTTGTTCTTTGGATTTTGGAGTATTGTTCATGGGATTTTTAAGGCATTACTCACCCTTAGGGAAGGGAAGAAGTGGCCTTGGGTGAAGCGGTTAGTTGTGCTCTCCATTGTAGTGAGAGTCTCTTCTCTTGGAGAAGAGGGATAATTTCATGGAGTATGGGCTCCATGAAGCCATGTTTCAAATATGGTTTTGGTATAGAAATGACCAAATTTTGTATATGGAAGGAATTCTAATTTTGGCCTTCGAAAGGCATGGGAGAGAACTTTTGTTGAGAAATTCGAAAGCAATGGCATTCTCCTCCTTCAAAAATCTCACCTTCACCCTACTTCAATGGGTTTGAAAAGCTCAATTGTGAAAACATTAGTTGGGAGTAATTTTTTGCGCATTTGTGTTAATTGTGAAATTTTGAAATGTGCTACCTTGTTTAGTCTTGGTTCTCTGAGCTCAGGGGTGGCCTCTCTTGAGGCATTGGTTGGGAGGTGAGCTCCCATGGTTCCCTTTATGTTTTATTAAAGATTTTCAAATCAAGTTGGAAGTGGAAGATTTTGAAAGAAGCCTCCTTTTGGTATTGTGGAGAAAGAGCAACCTTGTAACTGCATGTTTACTCCTTGTGATTGAGGATCATTTGTTATTAGATGTTGTAAATTTTATTTGTAAGCTTGTTGAGAAAAATGTATCAAGCTCTTATTCTTATTTTAATAATTTCATGACATGTAATTTTATATTTTCAAGTTAAGAATACTTCATGTTTCCTTGTAATTCTAAAATTTTAGCTTAATTTGTTCAATACCTCATTCTCAAAATCATTGCATTTCATCCTTTTAAAGAAGTGATTAAATTACTAAACATAGTAGATCATAGAAATTGATGTATTAATAAAAAGACAATCACCTAATGTTAGTGATCAAATTTTAGATGTATAAGATTTGATAAAAAATAAAATAATCAAATTGCAAGAAGCTTAAAAAAAAAATGTATGCAAACAAACTTACCATAACACTTTCTAGCTCTCTGGAAAATGTATGGGGGGGGGATTTAATTCCCTCCCCTTACATAGAGAATATTCCATTTTAGATCCCATTCCTAACTCACCTTTATTCTCCCCCTAATCATACTCTTTAGTTACCCTCTTAATGATAATAAATACCCTTAAGGAAAAGGCTTAATCCTTCTCACTCATCCTTGTGGGCCCCACCAAAACTTAACCTCAAATCTCTCCTTACTCCCATGCAAAATTTGGGAGGGCTGACATGTTTTAATTCATCACCAAGGAAATTAATTATCCTCACTATTTGATGCATATGAGTTGACAATGTTGTGTACATTCATTGTTCAAAGTATTGTTTTTAAAACATAGATTGTAATTGTCATAGGGCCCCACCCCTTCCATGGAGAATTTTGCATTTCCTATGTCTTGGGCTTGCTGCAACTTAGTCTCTCTCCCCATGGAAATTCCCATACAAACTTACCCCTTAACATTGTTTGGACTTTGGAAAATGCTTGTTGTGGTCCCCACCATCTTCATTCTATGCATGAGTTTTGGAAAGGACCCTTTCTCCCATGCATTTCACAGGCTTTGGAGTGTTTCAGAATTCACACCCCTTCCCCACCCACTTGGCAAGTGGGCCATGGGGGGAATGGGGATAGGATAGGATGTGACCTTTGGGGATAGGTGATATGAGGCTAGTGGGTAGGTTGATTTAGTATAGTTAGTTATAAGTAGTTTTTTTTAATAAATAATAAAGTTGATAACTTAATTAGATTTAATTAAATATTGATCAATATATTTTAATTATGTTCTTTTCTAGCCATTGGAAACATAGTTAAATGGATTGTTATTTTTAGATAAGTTAATTTAGCTAAATGGGTTTAATTCTTAGTTGTTTAATTTGATTTATGAAGTTTCATTAAGAGATGTAATTCCTATTTAAATTGTATAGTTTAATTTGAAACTTTAAGTTTTACATGAAATATATATATATGTTTTCTAATATGTTACGGAGTTAATTATTTACTATTATTAAAATCATGTAATTTTTATTTAGTTAAAGTTTATTTATTTATATAGTTATTATTGATTTACAGATGTAGTTTCTATGTGGGATATTTAGATAGATGTTAATGTCGATAAATTGAAGTATGTCGCCTATGTGTTTAGAAGGTTAGAGATCTATGTAAATTATCTACTTGAATAAATTTAATATTCTATTAAGGAATTTCAAGACTATAGTTGTATGGAAAGATCGTATAAGAGAGTTTAATTGTTGTTAGGAGGATAAGGATTAGATCAAGTTTGATTATTGAATTTTAAACTAGGGGTTAATGATCTAAAGTAAATTGGGACTAGGATTTAATGAATAATTTGTAACTAAGGTTAGAAATTAAGTGATTACCAGAATAATCTATTTCAATGTATGACTCTTTTCAACAGAATAACATCATGATATTACACATAGATTAAAACTTGGAACTAGAGTTAAACCAACCAGTCCCAACTATTCACATAATCTCATATGGCTAGTTGATGCTCTAATTTTGCATCTGTAGGTGATGTACCCCTAATTCAACTTGTGCATATACCTTGTAATTTGAAGACCACCCTTACCATGATATCACATTACCTCAAATACATCTTTGTTAGTGGTTTACACTTGCGTATTTAAAAAAAATTTGTATGTGTGTTTTTCCCTAGTTTTGGTCATGACACCATTCTTGGGTAGTCTAGTCATCTCATGAATTAGATCAGCAGTCATGCAGATAGGATCGTCACCTATTAAGTATAGATCATCATGTATCTTGCTTACCAGTATCTTCACCCAGTCTAGCTCATAAATCTCATGAGCATTGGAATACTCAAAGATAGGGTTATCAGTGAGATGCGTGTATTCATCCTTGAATGTATAATTCGGTTTCATCATAGAACCCATGAGAAATGCAATGTTTTTATATCCAACTATTTCCTTCTTTCAATAAACATATGTGTGGATGTCTTCTACATGTACGAATCCAAGCGGAGCCCTCGAGAATGCTCCTTTGACATCATCTAGTATGGGCTTGAATGGATGCTTCTTAAAATCAAATCTCTTCTTCTCAGCAATATCGAATACAACAGGAGTGGCCATACTTACTTGTAACTAGGTTAAGTAGGGTTTGACGATGATTTTGAAATGATGTGACTACCAGGGTTTCATTCCAAATGCAATCCGTTCACAAACAAACTAAATTTCCAAGCTGTAGTGTATTGATACTTGATGCCTATGTGCTTTCTAAATGCTTCAATCTCAAATGAAAAGTGAGGTTTTAAGATCTTTTGTCAATTTATATAAAGATCAATTGCATTTAATGCTCATTGCCATAAAGCAGTTTACATAGAGAATTTCAAACTTTCTTCTGATCAGAGTAAAGGCTATGTGTGAATGCATACAACTTCAATTCTCAATTTCATGCATGAATCCGTAGGTGCATACTTAGAGGTGAGTATACCAGCCATGTAGGGGTTGAAAGATAGAATAGCTCCCCCGAAGACCATGAGGGTCAACTATTCAGAAGTAGAAGGTGCATCCACTGAGGATGCATCTACTACCCTGTTCTCTTCATTATCCTTCTTTACTTCAACCCATATTTTATCTGAGTTAGCTTTGGCTTCCACAAACTTGACTTCTCCTATTTCTTCAAACAAGGACTACTTGGGATTCTCTTGTCCTTTTGTTCTTGATCTGCAAAACCTTGAGATGTGTCTAGCTTTTCCACATGAGTGACAGATGATAGGAGGTCTAGTGTTGTTATTCATCATGTTGCATTGTTTTTTTGTGTGTCCATTGTAGTTACATATCTTACATGTAATGTTCTGCAAGTTTCTTTGAGGTTGATTTCTCTGATTGAATTGAGTTTGATTCCTTTGGTTCAGTTGTGGCTGATTTTTTTGATTTGTTCTGCAAGGAATAGCCCTATAACCAAATTTATTACAGGAGTAACAGTAACCATTGAAGGGTCTTACATTCTTACAATCTCTTTCCAAGTGTCCATGCTTGTTACAAGCATAGCAATTATGGTTGACTACCTTGTGCTTATCTTTGGCTTTAATCTCTTCATGATTTTTAGTTTTCTTTTCTTCTGAAGATTCTGTTAGAGCTTTCTTTCTTTCTTGTGATGAGTTGATCTCAATTTGAGCTAAACTGTATCCCATACCAGTCATGTCACCTTTTATCTTTTGTCCATAGAGTTGTGATTGAATCAGATCAGAGCTTGTGTATAGTTTATCAATCTTGTCTTTTGCTACTGATAATTCAGTTTCAATTTTGTTCTTGATATTTTCCAATTCCAAGATTTTCATATTGGCTTGCATGAGTTCATCATCCAACTATTTTTTTTCTTTGTTCTTCTCTTCAATAGTTGTTAAGCTATCAGTTAATTGATCATTCAATTCTTCTATCTTATCTTTTAGAGACTTGTTCTCTTCATTCAGTTTTAAATCATTGCTGGAGCAATCTTTTAGTTATTTCCTTAGTTTCTTGATAAGCATTTGTGAGCCATCACATTTTAGCTTAAGTTTTTCATTTTGTTTCTCAAATCTGTCTAGATCTTCAAGGGTTGCTTCAAGATTCTTTCGTAGATGTTTGACTTCTGCTAAATCCATGATCTCCTCAAGTGGTTAGACTTTTCTCTCTGAAGACCAGGCTATGATACCAATTGTTGGAAACACTGAGAGGAGGGGGGGGGTGAATCAGTGTTTAGCTTATTATTTAAATTTAAAAACTTAAACATAAATCAAATATACATCCAATACATAATAACACAAGATTACATAACACTTGATATGATTATGGGGAAACCTTGACTAGAGGAAAACCCTGACGGGAATTAGTACCCAAAAATATTGTACTAGTATAATGAACCTATTAAAGTTCCTTCACCCCGTTAGAAGCAGTCTTTACAATATGAGTACAATGACCTGGTTAAGGGTCTTACCATGTTAGGATTCTTTTACAATTAACCCTGTGAGGGGTGAGGAATCACTATCCAAGAGCTCACTGCTCAAAGAAAAAGAAGGCTACAACCTCCTGAGAATAGATATGCATGATATCCAAAAGTGAACTACTATATGTGACACAGATGTATGATCAGATCCAGTTACACTCTTATGCTCTTAACTTCTTTAAGGGCTTTATCTCATTCTGATATCTTCATACTACTCTAATATACATCTTCTCTAACTTTTTTGATGACACTTCAAATGTATCTTTGCATTACATATATATATTTATGCTTGAATAGACATGACTATAAACACGACCTTTGTCGGCCAAAAAAAACATAATACACAATGCTTCCAAACAAATTGGCTTAACCATGTTTACAAAAATTTTAACACATGATAACAACCTTATTACAATAGGTTCTTAGCCTTTACATAACAAAAGATTACACGCTAATCAAAACAATGAAGTCGACTTCATACTTTGTATTCTGGACTGCTGGTATACTTGTTCTTTCTGTAACTTGTCCGTACTTCCATTCCATACCATGTGTGTAGGGTAAGCATAATAACATATCATAGAGCTTAAGTCTAAACATGCATATCCTGATGTGGTTGTATGCACATGCGTTGATGCCCTGATCGACTGCAAGTCATTATTTTTTTATGTCTTCTACACTTAGTCAATTTTCACTTCATAGTTTACTATCAAAACTTCATATGACTTTGTTGCCATGATGACAACACAAAATAATCCATATAATCCCTGGGAGTAAACTTTCCAATAGGAAACACTAATTAAATTTGAAGAGAAATAAGAAACTCGTGCAGATGTTTCTTCATATTTATTGTTGGAAAGTGGAGATAAGACTCTGAATACTGATTTTGAGTGTATGGATGAAGATGAGTTGATGAAACTATCCTTCATCATATTTTCTAAATCAAAAGAGAGATTTGAGTAGAAAGGAGAGAAGAAGACAAGGGTAATGGAAATATCAGTTGATACTGTCAACAAAATCCTACCTATAACTTTTTCTTTCCAATCAAAGGACAGGCAAGATAACTTAAACAAAGTATTGGATGACTTTGGTAGTCACTATGAGTCCTTGGAGAAGATCAATGAAGAGAAAGAAAATAAGAAGTACCTCACAAAGAAGTTGGAAGAAATATGCAAGTCTTTCTCACGGGACTTGGGCATATTAAACAAAAACATATCGGAGGCAAGGAGTTGTGTATCACATGGAAGGAAGTTATACAATTATTGTATAAATCCTGTCAGACATCTGAAAAAAATATTGAGGAGATAATAGCAAAGAATATACTAAGTCTAGACAAGATGATGGACAATTGTGAGACCTCTTCACACTGTATATTGGAGTTAGATAGAGAAGTGTCTAGGATATTGGAATAACTAAGTGTTTTGGCTACTGAAAAAGGGAGATTTGTTGGAAGAATTGGTATGCTGAAGAGTTTAATCACTCTTATGTTATCAATTCTTGAGACATGTCTTTTTGACACGGAGAAGACAATGCAAGCCCTCAAAGAACATATGCCTACTGAGCTAAAGACAATAGAGACATCTTTGTTTGCAATAAATGAGCTGATTCATGTGAGTTAGATACTAGTGAAGACTTTTTCAAGGGAAGTGAAGATCTTGCAGAGCTCATTCCAAGATGTGTTAAAGATGGTATAATTTTTGGTAAGTAGTGGCACAATTTTCTTATGTATTCTACATCTTTGTATACTTTTTCCATTGATGCCAAAGGGGGAGAAGAGAAGATATTAAAAATACAAAGAGAAGAAAAAGAGTAGAAGAAAATGTGTAGTAGATGTAAAAAAGAACAATGTACATCTTTTTGGTATTGACACTTAGTCATATTTCACTAGGTGTTGCCATTAATGCCAAAGGGAAAGATCATTGGCAAGTGGTACATTCAGGAGTGTTATGGAACATTTTAGGGTTTTCATTTATGGAAACACATGTGGTAGGTGATGACATTTAACTGATTGAATGTTTGATAATGTTAAGTTGAAGATGATGCAAGACATTAAAATAGTTAATGGTTTGTATTGTCATTGATGTCAACTTGATATCATCTGTATGGTCATATACATAATGCCAAAGACTTTACAAAATTAATGGAATAGAGGTTATGCTTTCAACAATGCATAAAAGTTATGTATTTAATAAGTGACAGACAAAACCGGTGGAGTGCACACCATCGATAAAGACAAAGATAAAGTCACAATGATACCCGATGAGTAGAACACACTGATACTTGACAAAGAAGAATCATAGGATGCCTGACAAGCTAACAATGTTTCTTGACAAAGGAAAATCATAGGATGCCTGATGAGCTAACAGTGTTGCCCGATGAGAAAGATCCAATGATGCCCAACAGATGGAGATCCCGAAGCTAACTGAAGTTGCACCGACGGAATTGACAGTTGTCACCGACGATGAACTGCAGAATTGACCGACAGAATAGAGAAATTAGAAAATGACAAAATATCTAGCTGGCAGAGCTTAAGGATAAACTTAACTGATTGTTTTATTTTTTTTATTCTACCATAGTTAATTAAGTGATTTAAAGATGATTTATATAGCTGGAAAGAAGATAACTATGTGATAAATCAGGATTTAAAGCCGTAAATCATTTGGCTGGATTGTTTTTCACACTAAGAATCAAGAATCAAGAACCAAGAGTTAAGGAATATCATGCCTATATAAGAGACAAGCATAATTAATTTCAAAAATTATAGCAATCAGATACACAGGGGAGTGAATTGAAAGAAGATGCTGAAGAGAAACTGGTGAAGGTTAAGCTTCTTACAGTCCTAGTCAATCAAGCTAAGGGAGAGCTAAATAATTCTGTAGACATAGACAAACAGTGAAGCACATCATCACAAAGTAGAAAGTGTTAAGTACAAAGGAACTAAATTGATACATTGATCAGAGAGGTATTGTAAGTAAATAGATTTGAATATCTACAATTCAAGTTGCACTAGAAACATGTCATTGTGTTTTAGTTGAACCATTGAAGCATTAAGTCTCTTAACAGAGTAGGACTTAACAGTCTTTTATAATTGAGGTATATCCTAATAGATTACCAAATAGGTTGATTCATGATAGTAGCATCGGTCTTACTTAAAGCCTATTGACAGTATAAGAAGGAGGCTGATTCAAGGATGGTAGTAAGATTAGCATAAAGCCTATTGATAGTTTAGAGACTAATTCAAGGATGGTAGTGTAGATGCCAGATACTAAGTGACAACCTATGTATCAAAATCTTCTAACAAGGTCACACTTAACAGTGTGTTTGTAACCTTTAACATGGTTGGCTCCTAACAGGGCTCCCTTCAGAAGAGAGAAAATTTAAGGTACCAATCCCAGTGGTTTTTCCCTTAACAGGGTTTCCAATTACTTTATTATTTTACATTTCACATATGTATTTATGGATTGATTGGTATACTCTGCATATTTACTAAGTATCGGTAAATAAGTGTTACTGCTTATCGGTTATCAAGGAGAAGAAGGATAGACAAGGTAAATCGACAGACAGTTATTTATTTCAAGTATTTCAAAGGCATACATCTTGTAGGGACTTAATAATTTGAGGTGTATTAATTGGTGGATTGAAGTTTAAAGGATAAATTTTTGAGGCCAAATTCACCCCCCCTCTCAGTTATTACTAACAATTGGTATCAAAGCTTGTGTGCTTAGAAGGAAGGTTTAGAGACCTAAGTAAAGATCACAAGATGAACATATGAGATGTGCCCAAGTTGAACAAAGACAACTTTACCTCATGGAAAAGTAGAATAAAGCTTCACTTATCAGGTATTGGCAATGATATCACTCAATACTTAGATACTACATATGTGTTTCCTACAGGACCATTTATAGTATATAAATTGAGAGTAAAGAATGAACATAACTAGATGGTTATAGAGCTTTCAGCCTCACTCTCTGATGCTAAATTTAAAGATGTCAAAGATTGAAAAAATGCGAAGATAATGTGGGACAAGTTGAAACATGTACATGGAGGTGATGCAAATGTTCTGAGGGACAAGGCAGAAAGCCTTAGAGGAAAGTTTGATGACCTCAGAATGAAAGAAGGTGAAAACATCACATAGTACAACACAAGAATAAAAGAAGTAGTCAATGCTATACGAGGTGTTGGAGGTACAATTGAAGAGGAGACAGTGGTAAGTAAAATCTTAAGAACCTTATTGCCTATATATCCTATTAGAGACTCTGCTATTCAAGAAATGAGAGCAGTAGCAAATAATACAGTCACTCTTGATAGCCTGATTGGTAGACTAATTTCATTTGAGATGAATAACTTTGATAATAGTGTCTTACCAAGTTTAGAGTCTGCATTCAAGTCTTCTATGAGAATAAGCAAATCTAGTCAAAGACACTCATCTAGAAGAGATAGTAAAAGCAAAAGTGAAGAAGAATATTTAGATGAAATTGAAGCACTCATGGTTGTAACCATCTGAATTTGGTCTGTTGCAACTATGGACCCTATTTTCCCTAAGTGTGATCGTACCCTTGATTTATGTCCAAACAACCCTGTTACTGCTTGGCATAGTTCTTTAAATCAATTTAATATCCTAGGTGATTTTTATCACTGATTTATATTAACTATTATAGCCATACAATTCAAATCAATTTCGACCAATCAAATCAAATCAAAATCAAACATGGATATAGTATTT
>MU225126.1:529928-544842 GCA_018584345.1 Thuja plicata
TTTAAAATAGGAACAACTAAATCGAGCTCAACATAGCTTGAGGGAAAGAATTTTTGTTTTAAGTGTTTGAGGAGAAAATGGCATGGAATAGGAGAGTATGCTCTTCTTCTTTTGAAGAATCAGAAATCTAGAAATCCTAAGCTCGCCAATCCTGGTTACCGATCTTTTAACAGTAGAGGGCCTGCTAGTTGAGGAAAAAATCTCCCGGGAATGACCAAAGTGAGGAAAGGTCTTAAGCTGACCCTTCCAACTCACTATAAATAGTTGCTTCCTTGTAGGCCAAATCCTCAAAAGATGAAATTGGTTTTGTTCTTGGAATTTTGACTTCATTCCTTGAACATATCAGGTTATATATAGAGCGGAGCCGCTTGAATCTTGCTTGCGAGACTATATATATTTAGGTACTCATAGGGCTATACGCCTCAATTTTGCCTTGTGCAATTCTATGGGGGATAGTTTCAAATGGATTGCCCAATAATCTATAATGCATTCAACTGAAAGAATTTCTGATTCATCCCTGAAAGGGTGATAATCTTTGTGCAAGGCAAAAATTAATTGCCCCAAGACACTCGTCATATCATGCCCTCACTTGCATTTAGAGTTGGCTAATACAGCATCATGACTGGAGCCATTGCGTGCTTGATGATGGCTGTATTCTGATTAGCATTTGAGTGTGTGCCTAAGTCAACGAGCAAAGATTTTCATCCTCCACTTAGAGAATAGGAAAAGATGTGTGTTTGATACACCCCTTTAATAATGCAAAATTGTTTGATGTGTTAAAAAGATTACTAAAAGAGATAAGCTCCTCACAAACAATCAATAAATTTCATACCCTAGATTACAAGTGTTTTTCACGCCCTACAATACCTCTTGATGTAATTTGGAAACAAACAAATTCACGTTCCTCAAAAGAAAATTTTTTAAAATGGACCAAAACAGACAAAACCATCATAAAATTGCATCCTATTTTTCCTGAGTTGTATTTGGTATTTAGGATCGTATCTGGTGCATTAGATTGTATTTGGTCAAACATATAGTTGCATCCAGTTTTTAGGATCATATCCAGGATTTAGGATCGCATCTGGTTCTGTCAGAGGATTGTATCTGGGAGCTCACATTCAGGATAGTGGGCATTTCTAGCAGCTTTTTCTGGGAATTCTCAGTTGTTTTAGGTACCCTTTTTACTCTTTATCTGGTCCCTATTGTCTCTTCTGGTCTCCCTACTATTATTTTGAAAAACTTTTGAAACATCTACCTTGCATGCTCAGTCAGTCCTTTACGGTTAGTTCAATATGTGTGGTCTACCCATTCTCTATCAACAACTTGGTCCCAGCTCACTATTAGGGCATTCTAACCCTCTGACTCTAGAATCATTTACATCCACCAACAAAACAAGCAGTGACTTCTACCTAGACAAACCCACTTGAATGATCTGGAATTTTTGCTAAGCACTATTGGGAAACATTGACGAAGTTGAGAAACAAACTTTATGGTTAACATGACATGAAACAAGTACACAATCGAAGGATCAAAAGTGCCTCCTAAAATATCACACTTTCAAGGAGAAAATTCTCACAATTCCCTGTTCGATCTTGATTCACCTCAAATGGGTAGCAACACTAACAATTGGAGTAAGGCCTTTGAGGGTTATGATGATGGCAAGAAAGCACAATCCGTAGGCATGGAAGAGGAAGAAAGACCTAGGTTTGAACGTAATCCGTTTGGGTCAGATAGTGATGAAGAAATCCCTGAAGATGAATACAAAAAGCTTAAAAAAAGCAAAAGAGTCCACAAGCTATTGGAATGAATAATTGGAGATGACAAGGAACAATACTTCCTCCATTTAGCATCCACGGGTGTCAAATTACCTCAGGATTATGATGTGAATGATCTCAAAGAAAAGGAGGTACCAAACCCCATATCTATCCTTACCAAACAGCTCAATCAAATGCAAATCGAGCTCACAAATCTCAAGCAAGAGAAGGAAAAACCAAAAAAAAAATACTCTTTGGATGCCATTTGTCCATTTCCTTTCAATAAGAGTATCACTATGGTCCCATTTCCTCCTAATGTGGCAAGACCAAAATATGAAAAATACATAGGGGAAACTGATCCACATGACCATGTGAGAGAATTTTGTGCTTTTAGCATTGAGTATATGCATGAACCCACTTACCTCATGTGACTATTTCCAGGAAGTCTAAGAGGAAATGCCATGGAGTGGTTTTCAATATTGAATCCTAAAGTCAAAACATTTGAGGAGTTGATGCAACAGTTCATTCAGCATTACTCCTACAACATTCAAAATGATGTCACCATGATGGATCTATGTAACACCAAGAAAAAAATGGGAGAATCCTTTACACACTTCCTACAAAGATGGAGGAAAATATTTGCACGATATTCAAGATTCATCCCTAAAATAGAAAAGATGGAGATCTTTGTTAATAACCTCATACCTGAATTAAGCTATGCTCTACAAATGCAAGATTCTCCTAGTTTCGATAGGATGATTAAGAATGATCTCTGTATCAAAGAAGTCATAGTCAAAAAGGGGGAGATCACCCTTCAAAATGAAAACAAAGGCAGTAGCTCCAACTCCAAGCCTAAATGGTGGAAACAAAACAAAAATGTTGTTAATGATGGAGTGGTTGATGCTTCCAATATTAATTCTAAAACCGAAACATTCAATCTTACCAATGGTATGAAAGCAAGCAAGGAGGCTAAAATAACACCTCCCATTCCCAAAGCCAACAATGATAATGACAAGGGATGAACATGGAATTCAAAACCCCAAAGAACATTCACACCTTTAAGAGAACCTCTTGAGACCATCTTAAAAAAATTGGTGGATAACAAAGTCCTTACGATTCCTGATTCTAAACCTTGGGAACCAATGGTCAAACCCAAATGGTGGGATGATAACTCTTACTGTGCCTTCCACAAAAATAAGGGACACAAGACAAATAATTGTCCCAATCTCAAGCATGTTATCCAGGACCTCATTGAAGGGGGTAAGATCAAGGTGGATGGACACACTACAAATGAAGATCACATAGCATTTAATAAACCATTCCCCAATTACAATCAAGGAGAAACATCCAAAGAGAAAGGTAATGAAGTAAATTACACCTATTCCAAGAATGACAATGTGATCATTATGCTCAACATTAAAAATGAATCTGTCAACATGGTCACCATCAAAGGAGCCTCATCCTCCACAAATGCTATAACCTGGAGCCAAGCATAGGTTACGATCAAGGGACCTCCAAAACCAACATCCACACCCAAAGTTCCTATTATCACTATTCCTAAACCAGGAACAAAACATGTGGTCACTATCCCTGGAGTGAAATATGACTTGGTGGATCAATTGCAAAGAACTGCTACCAAAATTTCCATCTTTGAATTGCTCAAAATATCCACTATGCATAGAGAAATCCTAGAACAAGCTCTACACATAGCTAATGTTCCAAAGGATATCGATATAGACAAATTCCAAGCGATAGTTAATCACATCTCAGCACCACATTACCTCTCCTTTTCTGAGGAGGATGACAAATCATTGACCCATCCACACAATCAACCCCTCCATATCAAATTTCTTATTCATAAATCCTATGTTTGATGCATATTGATAGATGGGGGCACCAGATTAAGTATCTATACACTGGATCTTGTCAGGAGGCTAGGCCTCTCCGAGAGAAAAATTGACTCTAGAAATAAAATAACCATCAAAGAATATGATGAGGAAGAAAGATCCTCCTGAGGTATTATTTGTCTACCCATCAGAGTTGGACCAACTGAAAGAGATGTTATATGTCAAGTTCTGGATCTACCACTAGCCTACAAAATTATACTAGGGAGACCATGGATCCACGAGATACAAGCGGTACCATCCACTTATCATCAATGCATCAAATTCCCACACAATGGAATACAGGTAACAATTCTTGTGAATGCCAACTATGCTTGCAAAAATATTAAAGCAGGTAGCATGATCCCACACAACAAGGAGGCTATGAATGTAGTTACTCCTAAAACTACCAAAGACATGGTCATGAAAAGTTTTAGTGAAACATTGAAACTTCAAGAAATAGGTATGGGAGAGTACAAGTTGGACCTGAATCCCTCAATAACAGAGCTTCCAGTATCACCAAGATCCTATGGAAAACCATCATCAACATTCACACCTCTCGCAGTCAAGGAACCAGAAGTCCACAAGGCTACTGGTATGATAAAGGCATCCACATCTTCTTTAGGTAACAAAGAAGAGTAGGCAGTCTTACATTGGCTTTACAAAGGAGAACCAGTGGACTCTGAGGTCAAAAATGTAAAGATATCCCCAGAACAGTATGGAAAGGGATATGATTTCCTCAAACAAATGGGATACAAAGGAAAATGACCTCTGAATGACACAGGACAAGGGATCATTGAACCTATACCCATGGAGTTCCGCCTCAATAGAGATAAAATAGGATTGGTCTTTAATACTCAATCCAACAAACCTACTTAAAAGCAGAGTCCACCTTCTGAAGCAAAGAGTGATAAAATAGATGAAATAGTATCAGACCCATGGCTTTATGAGAGATTACTACATATTGGTACAGAGAATCTTGAATATCAAGGAGAATGCTACATACCTAGTTTTGAGGTACCACAGGATCTTCATACTCCTTTATTAGAACAACTGTCCATTTAAGAGGTAGGAGACACCATAGCTACAATCACTCAAGATGTACCCCAGCCACATAATTTACATCCTAACTGGGGGCAATTGGTCACCATTACACATGTCCTAGATCTACCTCACTTTGATCTACAAGAAGCTAATCGAGTCCATCAAATAAACATTGCTAAATATTTGAATAGATCTAATGATGATGTCATAGACTCTCATGACTATGAGTATGATCGGTTATCTATTGATTCTAAACAAATTGGGATAGACATGATTCACATGTTTTCAGCTCCCATAGCTCCTAGTAGGCAACCTAACATCCCTTTCAATGACACTGATCCTCCTAAAGCAGAAGACAAGTTCCTTCCACCAATCATTGATGGAGACACTGGTGAATACATAACTCTACGAGAATTTCATAGGCTACAAGAAAGAAGCCTTCTTTTACAAAGAGATGATGATGAGTTATCTACTGATGAGTCACTAGAGTTTGATCCAAATATGACTAACAATGACCCTTTTAACAATGATCTCACTCTTATTGACCTAAACATCAAAGATATTAACTTAACAAACCCTGTCATGTCAGTTAACAGTTTTGATGCTAACACGATGCTGTCCTTCTCAGAATCTGACTCCCTTAAATTGGTACTTCCAGACCTAATTAATTAGACTGAAATAGATCCTACACCTATGCTCAACTTTTCCAATGACCACTCCCTAGCTTGTTACCTTAATGCTTGTGAACCTCACCCTTCTTCCACCAATGCAAGGAGTGAGAACATGTCACAGGAAGATATCAAGTTTCTTAGTCACAAATTGAAAAATAAAAAGAAAAAGCAGACTGATGGTGAAAACCACTCTGTGGAAGTATTAGATCCCAAAATAGTAAAGACAAAAGACATATCTGATGGTGAAAACCTCTTAGAGGTGCCAAAGGATGAGACTCTTGATATCCTCCCTAAACACTTTCAATAAAGATCTTCGGTACTAATTGAACCAACACAACCAGTGAACTTGGGCACTATTGAAGATCCTTAGATAGTTCATCTAGCACAATCCTTATCAAAAGAAGAAAAGGTACAATTCATAGAATTCCTGAAGTAGAAAAAGATCAACTTTGCCTAGTCCTACACTGATATGCCAGGACTAGATCCCAATCTCATTATGCATCACTTATCTATAGCTCCTGGGATCAAGCCCGTGAAACAAAAACTTAGAAAAATGCATCCTCATTTTGTATTATTGGTGAAAGAAGAATTAGAAAAGTTGTTAAAAGATGGATTCATTTAGGTCATTGCCTATGCAGCTTGGATCTCTAATGTGGTCCCAGTTTCTAAAACTGATAAATCTATTAGGATCTGCACAGAATTCAGGGACCTCAACAAAGCATGTCTGAAGGATGATTTTCCTCTACCAAATATTGACATTATTATAGACCTTACAGCTGGCTACCAGATGTATTCCTCAATGGATGGATTCTCGGGTTATAATCAAATCAAGATTGCCCCTGAGGATCAAGAGAAAACTGCATTCACATGTGCATGGGGCACATTTTACTGGAACGTCATTCCATTTGGGCTAAAGAATTCTAAAGCAACATATCAAAGAGCTATGACAACCATATTCCATGACATGATGCACAAAAACATGCAAGACTATGTGGATGACACACTGGCTAAATCCAAAGAAAGAGGTACTCATATTGTAGATTTAAGAAAGATATTAGATCGAATGGAACCATTCCAACTCTGGCTCAATCCAAAGAAATGTTCCTTTGGGGTTCAATCAAGGAATCTCCTAGGATTCATTGTATCAGCTAAGGGAATCGAGGTAGATATGGCAAAAGTAAAAGCTATTCTAGAAATGACTCCTCCTCATAATATTAGTCAAATGAGGATACTACAAGGAAGGCTCCAGTCTATCAGGACATTCATGTCTCAACTTGCAGATAAGGCACAACCCTTTACTAAACTGCTACATAAAGGGGTTACATTCAACTGGGATGAACACTGTGAAACCAACTTCAGAGAATTAAAAGCATACCTAGCTTCACCACCGATTCTTATGGCACCTATTCATGGAAAACCTTTTCTCCTATATATTTTAGCTACAACTACATCCCTAGGAGTATTGATAGCACAAGAGGATGACACAAATAAAGAGGGAGTTATCTACTACATTAGTAGAACTCTAGTCTCTTATGAGCTTAATTATAGCATTATTGAGAAAGCATGCTTAGCAGTTGTCTTTGCATCATAGAAATTAAGACACTACATACTCTCACACATAGTCAAGCTCATAGCTAATCCTCTGAAGTATCTTTTAAGCAGAACAACATTAACAGGCCATTTGGCAAAATGGGTCCTCATTCTAATATAGTTTGACATTGAGTATGTTGAATGGAGGGCTATTAAAGGACAAGTACTTGCAGATCAACTAGCCGATTCACCACTTCAGGATGATACACCATTACTAATAGAATTCCCTGATGAAACAATCATGCATCTCACTGAACATTCATGGAAGATGTACTTTGATGGGTCATTTACTCAACAAGGATCTTGAGCTGGGGTTCTCTTCATTACTCCACAAGGATACGAGATTCCCAAATCTTACAAATTAATGTTTCCATGCACTAACAATATCTCAGAATATGAAGCATTGGTCAATGGCCTCGAGCTCGCCATAGAATGGAAGATCATTGAGCTACACATATATGGTGACTCCCAACTAGTTATCAATCAAATCAATGGGGAATATCAAACAAGAGATGAGAAATTGAAGCCCTACAAACAACTAGTTGATGATTTGAAAAAATACTTTGTCTTCGTCACCTTTCAGCATATACCAAGATCAGAGAATAAAGATTTAGATGCTGTGGCTACCTTGGCGTCCATGTTACAATTAGAGGAACATAAATTCTGCTATGACTTCTTGGTGGAAGAAATATCCTATCCTACCTTCGCCAATCCAAAATACCAGGTGATCTGTGCCTTAAATACTCTCGATCAAACCTGATATGCCATATTATCGCCTATCTTTCAGACCAAACTATTCTCGCCAATCTATCTAGGAACAAGAAATGATCCCTGATTAGGACAGCAGCGCATTACGTCCTCATAACTAACAACCTACATCAACGTAGTCTCGATGGTACACTTCTTCAGTGTTTAGAACTAGAAGAGTCTGATCTAGCTTTAAAAACGTCCATGAAGGTGTATGTGGATCACACTCGAATGGATTTTGATTAGCTAAATAACTACTTAGAGTAGGCTATTATTGGCCTACAATGGAGAAATATGCTATTCAATTTTCCAAACCATGTCTTAAATGCCAAACACATGGAAACCTCATCTATGCTCCTGCTAGAGAACTGATACCTTTTATAACACATTGGCCATTTCAGCAATGTGACTTGGTTGGACAGATATATCCAAACCCTTCAAGTGCACACAAGTTCATCATTATGGCCACTGAGTATTTCACAAAGTGGGTTGAAGTCATGCCGCTAATCAAAGCCATTGGTGTTGGCTGTATTTCATATTTTTGGTAGTTCTCCTAGTTCCCTGTCCTGCTTCCTGGGCTATGGTGTTTTTGATTCAACTACCTCTATCAAGTTTTCAGGTTTTCAAGTCAAATCCTTGCTCAAATTTGCAAAAACCCTGAAAACCCTAAGTCTTCCAAGTGTTAAATGATGAATTTTGTAAACCCTAGGTCATGCCTTATGTTTCAGCGTTACCTTTTCCCATTCAGTAAAGGCATGTGTTTAAATTCTAAGGTCGCCTCGTCATGTTACCCTAGCTGAATATTCCATATGTCTTCGCAACTTTGCATTTTCATTATGTCGTGTAGTCTCATTTGAAATTAGAATATTCCTTTAGCTTTCGAGACTCAGCGATTTCTTTCAGTCGGGTAGTCGCAAGATATCCATGTTATGAAGCTTTGTAAAAGATGGGACCCACTGTTAGTCGGGTGATCGCGGGAGAAATCTAACAGTTATGAAAATGTTCTCAAACTTCACGATTACTTCATGTCACGTTATCGCCAAATCATGCCAAAGCTAACAGTTAAGTCATGCCTTTAGTCGCGTGGTCTCAAAATAGAACAGTGGTTAAGAGATTTTGGTTCAGACTACGTGACTAACCATTTGAAGTTTGCAGCATTGCCTAGTCAGGATGTCGCTAGGACAGGATAATGCTTCAGTTCTCCATTATGCAGCAAGTAAAACCAATAATTGTATGACATATATCACAAGGCGGGTGGATGTTCAAAAGTGATCGCATGACTGCCAGAAGGAAAAAGTGGATTCAGTGACTTTGAGACTAAGGTGCTTTCCCTTTAGTCGACGTGTTTAGAAATAATTTAAGGGCAGACATGAACATTTAGCGATTAAGCGACAATCGTTAGATGAAAGAATCAAAGGATCCAATGGTCATCATGAAGTCTAGAAAGAAAAGTGCCCCAAGGGAAAAGTCCTCCCGACTTGGCGATTAGGGTATGTCACGCAGTCGCCATAAGTGAAAAGAGGGCACTTGTAACATGTTAAAGTAAATTTGAATGCTCAGGGCTTATATCTCCCGACTGGGTGACTAAGGTTGTCGCATAGTCTTGAAACAGAACAAAAGAATCTTGTGACAAGGAGACAACCGTAAGGGTTAGTGGTAATGGCTAGTCGCCAGGTCTCAGAAAGAAAGATGAGTTAAGGTTAACTGCTCACGACTTTTTTTTCAGTTATGTCGCGTGATCGCTAGAGGATCACTTGGGTCAGCCAAGGTTAAGAAAGCACATTGTCACCAAGTCTTGAGATGGAACCATGGTTAGTGATAGAGGCCCGTGACAAAGAGACTTAATGCAGTCGCACAGTCGCCTGATTACAAGATCTAAAAAATGGTGGTAGTTTTGTGATGTGACAATGTAAATCTCCTGGCAACCAATCAGAGGCTCGAATTTTGATTACTATGCATTAAGAGTAGCTGAGATGTGAGATAGACAATGAATTATATTGTGACATGTCATCTCTCTTAAATGATTTATGATTGCTCCAAGGATTATTTTTGAAAATTTGATTTCTTGTCAACTTCAGCAACTACGGCTAGGTTTTTCAAAGTTCACAGCATGTCGACTTAATGACAGAACTGATGTTTCCAAATTATGAGCTGTGTACTCTAAAGGATAGCTACAAATAGTTGATGGTGCATTCATTTTCCTTTACCGTGTTTTTAGATTTCAGAGCCCACGTTGCTAAGTTTTTAGAGAAAGTGATATTTTGTTCAGTTGTAGTGTATCCAAAGTTGATCAGAGAGTTCTGAACTGCAGAGGATTGTGCACAGAACAAATAGTTGATATCAGAGGTAGATTTGTTTCAATATCGGAAAGAGAAATGGAGATTCAAGGTGTTGCAGATATGAGTAGAGCTGTGAGTGTCACTTCAACAAGTGGAGGCAGTGGAGAAGAACAGAAAGGAAAAGCAAGTTTCTCTGATGAGTTTCTCCAGCTTCTACCAGGTTCAATGTAGAATAAGAAGGCCAATGCTAGTGTCGTCCTAGATGAGTACAATAACATTCGAGATGCTGTGACCCCGTGCACAACAGGTTACTCTCTTTTCACATACTTCTATAAAAACCCTGATAAGCCCATACCAGTTTCAAACCCTTGGACATGTGGTCTTGCTAGGTTACTTGTTCCTGATGTTTTCTTAGATGTAGACCTATTTCTTGACCTAGAAAATCACTATGATGCCTTCTCAAAGACCATCAAAAGGGATGATGGAACTGCCCTGCTAATTTTTAATAGGAACTCATTCATGCAAGCCTTTGGCTTATTAGGTACCATGTCTATGAAAATTGACATGACAAGGCAGGAGAAGAGATACAGTTCTAAGCCTGGTATTGCAAAAGGCTTATTGCAGAAGCATATGTTAAAAGAATTGAAAAATTACTTAGGTCCTATGGTTGAGCCCTATCCATATTATTACAAGGACCTACACTTCTACATCAAATATAATGCTTATGCCCTATGTAGAGTGCTAGGGATAGACGCAGATGCAGAGAGAATCAATTCTAGCATCTTAATGATGGTACTAGACCTACAAGAGGTGCATTCAAGCACCAGCTGTGATTACATACAACATATAATTAATGAAATGCATGAGGGTTTTGTTGCAACCCAGAAGAGATTAAAGAACCCCAAGGAGAAGGAGCCTAAATTATTGCATTATTCAGTCCTAATGCACCTTCTCTTATACTTCAATTTTGTAATCATGAAGGTTCATGACTTATCCCCTCAGAGATTCTATCAAGCACAACCAAATCCTATCCAGTTTTGGGTTAGGGTTTGGAATTATACTTCTAGGGAATGTGACTACTATGCCTTCCAAAATTGGATTGTGTATCCAATTGTGCAGAGTTTGGGCACAAGCAGGACTAGAGTCCCATTGAAGATCATCCAATTTCTTAGGCCCTACAATTATAAAGAAAATTGGTCTGGAAACCACAACTGGGGTGATTTCTTCTTGGAGGAGAATTTCACCATTATCAGGGTATATGGGTGCTTTCACCCACTTCATATATTGCCTTATCATGTGCCTATAAGAGTAGCTACTATGGAATTCATTTGGCAGCTGATGCTAATAGACAATGAGCACTTTGCACCGCATAAAAAGGGGACTATAACGCCTAGGCAATTTAAGATTGCTAATTTTACAATTGGTAAGAATGCCATAGATGAAGTACGTCAATGGTTAGAGAAATATAGAATGGGGGCAGCCCCTTATAGGTACATTGACCCAGAAGGCTTCATGGAAGGGGTTAGGAAGTTGTATACTCCTACTATCCCTAATACCTATGTTCATTGTGAGTGCATAGAGGAAGATTCAATAAGAAACCTCTTAGATGAAGATGACATTCATATGAGAAGACTGAGAATTCAGGAGCTGATAAAACTACAGACACAAATAAAAAGGAATGGGTTGTCATTTGGGGGTTTTTACCCTGATCTCTCCTATTTTGATAGGATTAAGGCCATGATTGACAACTACTATGTGCTAGTAGAACAATTGGATACAGTCCTAGATAAGAAAGGTGCTCAATCACCTGAAGACTCAAAATCGAAAGAGGAGAGTGATGATGATAGTGATTATGCACATCCTCCTGTGAATCCTCCACCACAACAAGCCTTAGAGAAAGAAATGGCTGAGATCCCACAGTTACAGGGGGTAGAACAACACATTATTGATCTAACAGTTGCTACACAGCCAGATGATGTGGAAGAACCTGCTGCAAAGAGGCAAAAGTTAGAATTAGGACAGCCTTTCGTAGAAGGACAAGGTAAGAAAAAGGATAAGGCTAAGGCCTTAGTGCCTGGCACCAAGTTATATGATCATAACCTAAGAAAAGCTATTAGGGAAGGAAAGAAGCCATGGCCTGACCCAGAAGATGAAGTTGAGGTACCACTCAGGGCCTATGTAGATGAAAGATTGCTTAATCAGTAAAATTTCTTAGATGATGACAATTTTATAAAAATAGAGGAGTTTAAAGACTTCCTCAGGTGGCACAAAATAGAGCAAATAAAATCTCAATTGACTGTGGATGGGAAGGAAACAATTACAAATGAAGCTCTAGTGGCCTTACAAAATTATGATCCTGAAAGTGAGGACATCTCTCCTGAAGATTCCAGGAAGATGGTGCTAGGAAGTGGGATCTTATTGGCTGAAGGATGGGACATGGCTTCTGCTTTCATTATAGATCAAATCAGAAAGTAGCCTGACCTTAAAAGGGATAGTGAAGTCCAGGTGGGAGAAATGATCAAAAGATTTGGGTATAACCCAAAGTCTCAGGCCTTTGCCATGTGGAGTTTGATCCCTAAGGAATAAAAGCCCTAGTTAGTGAATATTCAAGAGAATATGGTGGGGAATCAGATGGTGTGGTCAATCCAAAATACAAGAGACTTAGAAATCTCCCAAATTATGACACACTGGGCTCAACTCAATGAGGATAAGACAAAGCAATTGTCTGAAAGGTATACCACTCTGTTGGAAGAAACAAATGCACTATCTAAGGACAGAGACATGTGCCACATACAACTATACCAGAGGGATTATCTTATAAAGACATTGTCAGATGAATTAGAGGCAAAGCCTGAGGTAGTGTATGTGCTTGCACAACCACCACTAATGCAGATTGAAGACAAGCCTAAGTCAGAAGAAACTATAGAACAAAAGGTGGATGAAGAAAAAGGAAATGTAATAGCTTTAAAGGCATTGAAAGGCATACTAAAACATAGGATTGAGATCCTAAAAGACAAAGATGATGTTGTAGTCAATACCTATAATAAGCTGCCAATATTGCATACTGAGGTAATGAGGTACCTTGTAATTCTGAACCCTTACTTCACAAAGTGGTCTGCCAGGGCAAATTTATTTGAAAAATTGTCATCTCTACTGGCCATAAGGGAAGATTTTCTTCCAATAGTCACAGAGGTTGAAGATGAGATCAAAAGAGTAAACATTGCTCTCTCATTCTTCAAAGGAAAATTGAACCAGATAGAGTCTAAATTGAATCTCTTTTCAAGTGATTTCAATAGGTTCATTCCTTCATTAAGAGGAGATGATGACCAGGTCAAGGCTATAGATGCCTGGAGGAGTGAGTTTGACACCAAGATTCCTAATGAAGATACATTTCTGTTGGGAACCGAGGTTGATATAGAAGGATTTAAAAAGATATTGGATGAGGCATTCAAAGCTGAAACAGATATCAACAAGTTCCTACTTGATGTCAAGAACATCACTGATGTAAGATGGGACAGGCAAAAGGTGCAGGTATAGAGTACTCAGGACTTCAATTGGCCATCAGACAATGAAGTAAAGGCATGGGAAGTCATAACGACACCGAAGAAAAAGAATCCTGTTGTAGAGGAAGAAATTTTGGACGATGAGTGAGGTGAACACTTGGCGCTGCACTGTTCATAGATAAGATGGACAGTTATTTCAAAAGGAGAATGTAGGTGAGTAGGTGAGCATAACTATCAGGACTCAACATAAAGACTACCAGCTACAATCTACAAATCTGATTGCAGTCGCCTGATCGGGAGAAGAATTGGAAATATCTGTTTATACCTTTTTGACTCAGTCCTTTCACCGCTTCTTCTCTCTCTTTCTCTTGTCTCTCTTGTAACTTTAGGGTTAGGGTTTTGTGACCATCCGAAGCTTGTTACATCCTTAGGGATTCCAAGATGGTCTAAAACCTATATATAGCATAAGAGTTGTAATAGTTAAGGGTCTTTGATGTTGGAACATTTTGGAAAGGAGATAATATATCACAGAATTTAGATATTCTGGTTTCTGTCTATCTTTTGAAGCTGTGTAATCTTTCTTGTATGGAAAGTTGGATCATATAAATAATATATGGTGCAATTTTACTCTCCTCTATTGTTTTCTCTTTCTCTTTGTGTATGCTCTTCTATGTTAAGTTTACAAGGTATTCTGAAACATTCTGGTTTTAAGGTAACCATTTGATTATTTACAAATTTATTTTAAGGAAAGAACTAAATTTTGTAAGTAATTTCAAGGAGCATACTGCTTTGATTAAGGATTTGATACAATAGTTTTGAGGTCACAGGGTAGCTTGTAAGGAAACTTACCGGAATTGTATGTGAACTGTAAGGCAATTTACTATGTTTTATTTCTATGATACCTTAGCTTATATTTGAATCTATAGCCCAAAGGATAGGCACTGGTTCAGAAAGTAGTCTGATAATCTATCTATGTCTAAGTTGTTCCAATATATCAAAACCAAATCAATTAAAATACTTTGTTACTAAGAACAAACAAACTGAACTTGTTAAGGACCTCTGTTAGCAGGACACTGTCCATATTATTGATTCCTTGAAGAGTGAATCAACTACGTTGTCCCTCCTATAAAGAAAAGGAAGAAGGATGAGAATCCTTGTATCACTGGCTATTGTTATGCTTACAGTCATGGTTTATATGGTTATATCTTGCATCTGGTTATGCTTGGTTATTTGCAAGGTAATTCACAGGTTGGTTTAACAAAAGATACATAGCAAATCAGTGTCCACATCAACAAGTACTGTGTTAATAGCAATCATAAGAGGTAAAACCTGCCTGAGTATTTGTGGAGCTCAAAAATGAAGAAGGACCTTATCCAGTCCTTAGCAATTAGGCTTTTCTTGTCTCTGAATCAGTATTAGAAGGCATAGTGTTCAAGTAGTCAT
>MU225126.1:548446-569474 GCA_018584345.1 Thuja plicata
AGATGTTTGATGCTTTTAATATAACTTGGTTGGAAAGGTCAAAGAATATTATGGCTGATTTTCTAGAAAATGTTGCTTTGAAGAATGATGATTTGACCTTACATGGAGTATCAATACTCAAAGTTAAGACAAGACCAGTTATCCCAGATAACATCTATAACTGGCAAGTGTTCCAAGATGATCAAGATATTCTAAGGTTCATGCAATGTTTAGATCAGTATGAAAACTAGAGCATAGATTGCAGTTCCTTATTAGAATCAGATAATGGAAAAGATTACATCTTTGGAAATGAAGTTGTTCAATTGAGTTCTAATTATATTCCTAGGGGTTTGGTTGAACTTGAAGCATTGTTTGTAAGTAAACAAAATGATTCAGCAAAGATAAGGAATGCCAATGTTGAGGATTTGGAAGAAATCAATTTAGGATCACAAAACAGTCCTCAGATAGTTTATATTGGAAAAGGTCTAGAATCTCATGTAAGGATAAACCTGATCAAGTTATTCAGAAAATACAAGCATGTTTTTGCTTGGTCATATGAGGACTTGAAGGCATATAGAGAGGACCTTTTTCAACATGAAATTCCTCTGAAATTAGATGTCAAGCCATTTAGATAGAAACAAAGGCCCATTAACCCTTTGTTGGCTCCCAAAATGCAGTAGGAATTGATGAAACTCAAGGATGCTGGAATAATCCAACCTATTAGACATTCAACATGGGTATCAAATCTAGTACCGGTTAGGAAGAAGAATGGTGACATCAGATTGTGTGTTGATTTCAGGAACCTAAATATTGCTTCTTTGAAAGATAATTATTCACTACCTAATATGGAAGAAATGTTGCATAAGGTGACTAGTTGTGAATTACTATCAATGATGGATGGATTTTCAGGTTACAACCCGACTCTTGTCAAGGAGTCAGAACAATATAAGACTGCATTTACTACTCCTTGGGGAACATATGTTTATATTAGAATGCCTTTTGGTCTGATAAATGCAGGTGCAACTTTTCAGAGAGCCATGGATGTTGCTTTCAAAGAGTTTATTGATTTGTTCATGGTTGTTTACCAAGATAACTTAACTGCATATCCTAAGAAGGATAATGATCATTGTGATCATTTGGGTAAAATTTTTAATAAAGCATTAGAATATGGTGTTTCATTAAACCCTAAGAAGTGTCACTTTGCAGCTAAAGAGGGAAAATTGCTTGGGCATATAGTGTCCAGAGAAGGGGTAAGAATAGACCCTGAAAGGGTGGAGGCAATTCAGAAGGTAGTTGCTCCAAAAAATTTAAAAGGTGTACAATCTTTCTTAGGAAAGATTAATTTTGTCAGAATATTTGTAGCCAATTTTGCGGAAATTGTCAAACCCATTGTGAAATTACTAAAAAGGGATGATGAGGCTCAAGAAGCTTTTGAAAGGATAAAGAAGGCAGTGCAAGAAACTCCAGTGTTAAAATCTCCAGATTACACTAAGCCTTTTTCTCTGTTTTCATTCGCATCATTTCATATAATTGCTACAATTTTGCTTCATAAAGATGAGCAAGGATTTGAACACCCCATAGCCTTTTATAGTAAATCCTTGTAGTCTGCAGAACTTAACTATGAAATAATGGAAAAATAAGCCTATGCATTGGTAAAGGTTGTGAAGTCTTTTAGGCCCTATTTGGTGTGTGCTAAGGTGCAGGCCTATGTTCCACATTCAGCAGTAAAAGATATTCTTACACAGTCAGAGGTCACTGGTAAGAGATGCAAGTGGATTAAAAGAATTCAAGAGTTCAATTTGGAAATCAATATCACTAAATTGGTAAGAGGTCAAGGCTTGGCAAAGCTAATGACAGAGGAGAATATAGACTTAGTGCAATCAAATCAAATAGAGGAAAATGGCCAAGCCATTACCAGTATAGAGAGGCAACCATATTACACTGATATTGTATTTTTTCTCAAAAATGCTAAGTGTCCTGATTATTTGTTAGACAATCAGAAGAGGATTTTGAAGTTGCAAGCTCAAAGATATGTTCTGATTCAAGGAGATTTATTTTGGAAAGATAAGAATGGTGTTCTATTGCTATTCCTTGACAAGTATCAAGCTGAGAAAGTCCTAATTGAGATGCATGAAGGACAATGTGGAGGTCACTTTTCTGCTAAGACCACTGCCCATAAGATTTTAAGGGCAGGATATTATTGGCCTACTCTATTCAAAGATACCTATGCAGATGTTAGGAAATGTGAACCATGTCAGAGGTTCTCCAATAATTTGAAATTTGCAGGTGCTCTATTGCTCAACCCGGTGAGTAATGAGGCTCCTTTTGCTATATGGGGCATTTATTTTATTGGTGAATTTCAAGAAAAGTCTAGTGCAGGACACAGTTGGATTTTAGTTGCCACAAATTACTTTACTAAATGGATTGAGGCTATCCCTACAAGGAAAGCAACTAGTAAGGTGGTTACTGAATTTTTGTTAGAAAATATTTTGACCAGATTTGGTGTGCCCAATAAATTAATAATGGACAATGCTATGAGTTTCAGATCAGAAGAAATGACAAGTTTCTGTGAGCAGTATGGGATCACAATATCTTATTCATCCCCATATCATCCACAGGCCAATGGACAAGCTGAGTCTAGCAATAAAAGCATATTGAAGATATTGAAGAGAACTTTGGAACAAAACAAAAGGACATGGCATACAAAATTGAGATTAGCTCTTTGGGCTAATAGAATAACACTTAAGAAGGCAATTGGTCAATCACCTTTTGAGTTGGTGTATGTTTTACAAGCGAGATTGCCTATTAAAAATTTATTGCCCATTTTCCAATACATACAAGAGGAACATTTAGATGTCTCTGACAATATGCATAATAGAATGATGCAGCTGAATAAATTGGATGAAGTAAGGAGAAATAGTCAGAAAGAAAATGTGAAGCTGCAACAACAAATCAAATATCTATTTGACAGGAGGGCTACTGAGAGAAAATTCCAAACTGATGATTTAGTTCTCCAATGGAATGCAAGGGCAGAGGATAAAGGCAATCATAAGAAGTTTGAGTCTTTATGGCTAGGACCGTTTATTATTGCAGAAAAATTTGGCAAAGACTCATACTTATTGAAGAATTTGGAAGGAGATCTCTTTGAGTTGCCTGTGCATGGGCAGTTTTTGAAGCCCTTCTTTGAGTAAAGGTTCAGGGTGCACAAGTAAGTTTGTATTATATTCTCCTTTCCTTGTCCCTTGTTTGTAAACTATGTACATATTTCCCTTTCTGCTTTAGGGTTTTTCTCCGCAAAGGTGGTCTGCAACCAGAGATTCTGTGGTTCTCGGTATAAACTTGCATTTAACTATCCTCAGTTAGAGCCACTGTTGGTTGTATTTCCTATTTTTCCTAGTTCTCTTGGTTCCCTGTCCTACTTCCTGGGCTATCGTGTTTTCGATTCAACTACCTCTGTCAATTTTTTAGGTTTTCAAGTCTAAACCTTGCTCAAATTTGCAAAAACCCTGAAAACCCTAAGCCTTCCAAGTGTTAAATGATGAATTTTGTAAACCCTAGGTCATGCCTTATGTTTTAGCATTACTTTTCCCCATGCACTTAAGGCATGTGTTTAAATTCTAAGGTTGCCTCATCGCATTACCCCAGCTGAATATTCCATATGTCTTCCCAACTTTGCATTTTCATTGTGTCACGTAGTCTCGTTTGAAATCAGAATATTCCTTTAGCTTTCAAGACTCAGCGATTTCTTTCAGTTGGGTAGTTGCAAGATATCCATGTTATGAAGCTTTGTAAAAGATGGGACCCACTATTAGTCGGGTGATCACGCGAGAAATCAAACAGTTATGAAAATGTTCTCAGACTTCGCGATTACTTCATGTTGCGTTATCGCCAAATCATGCCAAAGCTAACAGTTAAGTCATGCCTTTAGTTGCGTGGTCTTGGAAGAGAACAGCAGTTAAGAGATTTTGGTTCAGACTACGCGACTAACCATTTGAATTTTTCAGCATTGCCTAGTTGGGATGTCACCAGGACAGGATAATGCTTCAGTTCTCCGTTATGCAGCAAGTAAAAGCAATAATTGTATGACATCTGTCACAAGGTGGGTGGACATTCAAAAGTGATCGCATGACTGCCAGAAGGAAAAAGTTGATTCAATGACTTTGAGACTAAGGTGCTTTCCCTTCATTCGCGGTGTTTGGAAATAATTTAAGGGCAGGCACGAACATCTGGTGATTAAGAGACAATCGTCAGATGAAAGAATCAAAGGATCCAACGGCCATCACAAAGTCTGAAAAGAAAAGTGCCCCAAGGGAAAAGACCTCCCGACTTGGTGATTAGGGTATGTCGCGCAGTCGCCAGAAGTGAAAAGAGGGCACTTGTAATGTGTTAAAGTAAAGTTGAATGTTCAGGGCTTATATCTCCCGACTGGGTGACTAAGGTTGTCGTATAGGCTTGAAACAGAATAAAAGCATCTGGTGACAAGGAGAGAACTGTAAGGGTTAGTGGTAACGGCTATTCACCAGGTCTCAGAAAGAAAGATGAGTTAAGGTTAACTGCTCGCGACTTTGGTTTCAGTTATGTCGCGTGATCGCCAGAGGATCACTTGGGTCATCCAAGGTTAAGAAAGCACATTGTTGCCAAGTCTTGAGATGGAACCATGGTTAGTGATAGAGGCCCATGAAAAAGAGACTTAATGCAGTCGCGCAGTCGCCTGATTACAAGATCTAAAAAATGGTGGGAGTTTTGTGATGTGACAATGTAAATCTCCCGGCAACCAATAAGAGGCTCGAATTTTGATTACTGTGCATTAAGAGTAGCTGAGATGTGAGACAGACAACAAATTAGATTGTGACATGTCAGCTCTCTTAAATGATTTATGATTGCTCCGAGGATTCTTTTTGAAAATTTGATTTCCTGTCAACTTTAGCAACTACGGCTAGGTTTTTCAAAGTTCACAACATGTCGACTTAATAATAGAACTGATGTTTCTAAATTATGAGCTATGTACTCTGAATGATAGCTATAAATAGTTGATGGTGCATTCATTTTCCTTTACCATGTTTTCATATTTCAGAGCCCAAGTTGCTAAGTTTTCAGAGAAAGTGATATTTTGTTCAGTTGTAGTGTATCCAAAGTTGATTAGAGAGTTCTAAACGGTAGAGGATTGTGCACAGAACAAACAGTTGATATCAGAGGTAGATTTGTTTCAATATTGGTAAGAGAAAAGGAGATTCAAGGTGTTGCAGATATGAGTAGAGCTGTGAGTCTTGCTTCAACAAGTGGAGGCAGTGGAGAAGAACAAAAAGGAAAAGCAATTTTCTCTGATGAGTTTCTCCAGCTTCTGCTAGGTTCAACGCAGAATAAGAAGGCCAATGCTAGTGTCCTCCTGGATGAGTACAAGAACATTCGAGATACTGTGAGCCCGGGCACAAGAAGTTACTCTCTTTTCACATACTTCTATAAAAACTCTAATAAGCCCATACCAGTTTCAAACCCTTGGACATGTGGTCTTGCTAGGTTACTTGTTCCTGATGTTTTCTTAGATGTAGACCTATTTCTTGACCTAGAAAATCACTATGATTCCCTCACAAAGACCATAAAAAGGGATGATGGCACTGCCCTGCTAATTTTTAATAGGAACTCATTCATGCAAGCCTTTGGCTTATTCAGTACCATGTCTACGAAAATTGACATGACAAGGCAGGAGAAGAGATACATTTCTAAGCCTGGTATTGCAAAAGGCTTGTTGCAGAAGCATATGTTAAAAGAATTGAAAAATAACTTAGGTCCTATGGTTGAGCCCTATCCATATTATTACAAGGACCTACACTTCTACATCAAATATAATGCTTATGCCCTATGTAGAGTGCTAGGGATAGACGGAGATGCAGAGAGAATCAGTTTTGGCATCTTAACGATGGTACTAGACCTGCAAGAGGTGCATTCAAGCACCAGCTATGATTACATACAACATATAATTGATAAAATGCATGAGGGTTTTGTTGCAACCCAGAAGAGATTAAAGAACCCCAAGGAGAAGGAGCCTAAATTCTTGCATTATTCAGTCCTAATGCACCTTCTCTTATACTTCAATTTTCTAATCATGAAGGTTCATGACTTATCCCCTCAAAGATTCTATCAAGCACACCCAAATCCTATCCAGTTTTGGGTTAGGGTTTGGAATTATACTTATAGGGAATGTGACTACTGTGCCTTCCAAAATTGGATTGTGTATCCAATTGTGCAGAGTTTGGGGACAAGCAGGACTAGAGTCCCATTGAAGATCATCCAATTGCTTAGGCCCTGCAATTATAAAGAAAATTGGTCTGGAAATCACAACTGGGGTGATTTCTTCTTGGAGGAGAATTTCACCATTATCAGGGTATATGGGTGCATTCACCCACCTCATATATTTCCTTATCATGTGCCTATGAGAGTAGCTGCTATGGAATTCATTTGGCAGCTGATGCTAACATAAAATGGGCACTTTGCACCGCATAAAAAGGGGACTATAACCCCTAGGAAATTTAAGATTGCTAATTTTACAATTGGTAAGAATGCCATAGATGAAGTAGGTCAATGGTTGGAGAAATACAAAATGGGGGCAGCCCCTTATAGGTACATTGACCCAGAAGGCTTCATGGCAGGGGTTAGGAAGTTGTATACTCCTACTATCCCTAATACCAATGTTCATTGTGAGTGCATAGAGGAAGATTCAACAAGAAACCTCTTAGATGAAGATGACATTCATATGCGAAGACTGAGAATTTAGGAGTTGCTGAAACTGTAGACACAAATAAAAAGGAATGGGTTGTCATTTGGGGGTTTTTACCCTGATCTCTCCTATTTTGATAGGATTAAGGCCATGATTGACAACTACTATGTGCTAGTAGAACAATTGGATACAGTCCTAGATAAGAAAGGTGCTCAATCACCTGAACACTCAGAATCGAAAGAGGAGAGTGATGATGATAGTGATTATGCACGTCCTCCTGTGAATCCTCCACCACAACAAGCCTTAGAGAAAGAAATGGCTGAGATTGCACAATTACAGGGGGCAGCACAACACATTATTGATCTAACAGTTGCTACACAGCCAGATGATGTGGAAGAACCTGCTGCAAAGAGGCAGAAGTTGGAATTAGGACAGCCTTTAGTAGAAGGACAAGGTAAGAAAAAGGATAAGGCTAAGGCCTTAGTGCCTGGCACCAGGTTATATGATCATAACCTGAGAAAAGCAATTAGGGAAGGCAAGAAGCAACAACCTGACCCAGAAGATGAAGTTGAGGTACCACTGAGGGCCTGTGTAGATGAAAGATTGCTTAATCAGTAAAAGTTCTTAGATGATGACAATTTTATAAAAATAGAGGAGTTTAAAGACTTCCTCAGGTGGCACAAAACAGAGAAAATAAAATCCCAATTGACTATGGATGGGAAGGAAGCAATTACAAATGAAGCTCTAGTGGCCTTACAAAATTATGATCTTGAAAGTGAGGACATCTATCCTGAAGATGCCAGGAAGATGGTGCAAGGAAGTGGGATCTTATTGGCTGAAGGATTTGACTTTGCTTCTTCTTTCATTATAGATCAAATCAGAAAGTAGCCTGATCTTAAAATGGTTAGTGAAGTCCAGGTGGGAGAAATGATCAAAGGATTTGGGTATAACCCAAAGTCTCAGGCCTTTGCCATGTGGAGTTTGAGCCCTAAGGACCAAAAGCCCCAGTTAGTGAATATTCAAGAGAATATGGTGGGGAATCAGATGGTGTGGTCAGTCCAAAATACAAGAGACTTAGAAATCTCCCAAATTATGACACACTGGGCTCAACTCAATGAGGACAAGACAATGCAATTGTCTGAAAGGTATACCACTCTGTTGGAAGAAACAAGTGCACTGTCTAAGGACAGAGACATGTGCCACATACAACTATACCAAAGGGATCAGCTTATAAAGACATTGTCAGATGAATTAGAGGCAAAGCCTGAGGTAGTGTATGTGCCTGCACAACCACCACCAATGCAGATTGAAGACAATCCTAAGTCAGAAGAGGCTATAGAACAAAAGGTGGATGAAGAAAAAGGAAAGGCAATAGCTTTAAAGGCATTGAAAGGCATACTAAAACATAGGATTGAGATCCTAAAAGACAAAGTTGATGTTGAAGTCAATACCTATAATAAGCTACCAATATTGCATACTGAGGTAATGAGGTACCTTGTAATTCTGAACCCTTACTTCACAAAGTGGTCTGCCAGGGAGAATTTATTTGAAAAATTGTCATCTCTACAGGCCATAAGGGCATATTTTCCTCCAATAGTCACAGAGGTTGAAGATGAGATCAAAAGAGTAAACATTGCTCTCTCATTCTTTAAAGGAAAATTGAACCAGATAGAGGATAAATTGAATCTCTTTTCAAGTGATTTCAATAGGTTCATTACTTCATTAAGAGGAGATGATGACCAGGTCAAGGCTATAGATGCCTAGAGGAGTGAGTTTGACACCAAGATGCCTAATGAAGATACATTTCTGTTGGGAACCAAGGTTGATATAGAAGGATTTAATAAGATATTGGATGAGCCATACAAAGCTGAAACAGATATCAACAAGTTCCTACTTGATGTTAAGAACATCACTGATGTAAGATGGGACAGGAAAAAGGTGTAGGTAAAGAGTACTCAAGACTTCAATTGGCCATCAGATGATGAAGTAAAGGCATGGGAAGTCATGACAACACTGAAGAAAATGAAGCCTGTCGTAGAGGAAGAAATTTTGGATGATGAGTGAGGTGAACACTTGGCACTGCACTGTTCATAGATAAGATGGACAGTTATTTCAAAAGGATAATGTAGGTGAGTAGGCGAGCATAACTATTAGGACTCAACATAAAGACTACCAGCTACCATCTAAAAATCTGATTACAGTCACCTGATCGGGAGAAGAATTGGAAATATCTGTTTATACCTTTTTGACTCAGTCCTTTCACCGCTTCTTCTCTCTCTTTCTTTTGTCTCTCTTGTAACTTTAGGGTTAGGGTTTTGTGACCATCTGAAGCTTTTTACATCCTTAGGGATTCCAGGATGGTCTAAAACCTATATATATCATATGAGTTGTAATAGTTAAGGGTCTTTGATGTTGGAAAATTTTGAAAAGGAGATAATATATCACAAAATTCAGATATTCTAGTTTTTGTCTATCTTTTGAAGCTGTGTAATCTTTCATGTACGGAAAGCTGGATCATATAAATAATATACGGTGCAATTTTACTCTCCTCTATTGCTATCTCTTTCTCTTTGTGTATGCTCTTCTATGTTAAGTTTACAGGGTATTCAGAAACATTTTGGTTATAAGGTAACCATTTGATTATTTACGAGTTTCTTTTAAGGAAAGAACTAAATTTTGTAAGTAATTTCAAGGAGCATACTGCTTTGATTAAGGATTTGGTACAATAGTTTTGAGGTGATAGGGCATCTTGTAAGGCAACTTACCTGAACTGTATGTGAACTATAAGGCAGTTTACTGTGTTTTATTTCTATGATATCTTTGCTTATATTTGACTCTATAGCCCAAAGGATAGGCACTAGTTCAGAAAGCAGTCTGATAATCTATCTATGTCTAAGTTGTTCCAATATATCAAAACCAAATCAATTAAAATACTTTGTTACTAAGAACAAACAAACTGAACTTGTTAAGGACCTCTGTCAGCAGGAAACTGTCCATATTATTGATTCCTTGAAGAGTGAATCAACTAGGTTGTCCCTCCTATAAAGAAAAGGAAGAAGGATGAGAATCCTTGTATCACTGGTTATTTTTATGCTTACAGCCATGGTTTGTATGGTTATATCTTGCATCTGGTTATGCTTGGTTATTTGTAAGATAATTCACAGATTGGTTTAATAAAAGATACATAGAAAATCAGTGTCCACATCAACAAGTATTGTGTTAACAGCAATCATAAGAGGTAAAACCTACCTGAGTATTTGTGGAGCTCAAAAATGAAGAAGGACCTTATCCAGTCCTTAGCATTTAGGATTTTCTTGTCTCTGAATCAGTATTAGAAGGCATAGTGTTCAAGTAGTCATTTCAAGCACTGTGGTTCATACAAGAAAAATCCCTAACAACTGGAAAACAGGTGGCTATGTTCATTTTAAACTACATTATTTGTAGATATGAGATACCCTCTTCAATTGTGATAGACAATGGGGGCCAATTTAAAAACCAAGACATTGATGACCTCTATGAACAGTTTCACATTACTCAACATTGCTCTTTAGTCTATTATCATCAAGGTAATGGATAGGCTGAGGCATTGAACAAAAACATTCTCAAAATCCTACACAGAACTATGAGCAAGTCTTGCAGAGACTAGCATTTACAACTAAATCCGGCACTATGGGCCTACAGAACAAGCATCAGAATAGCAACTGGAGCCACACTATTTTCTCTTGTCTATGGCGCTAAAGCAGTACTACCTATTGAGGTTGAAATCCCATCTTTATGAATCTCTCTACAAGGACTAGTTACTAATGAATAGTACAGCATTGATCAGATAAATTCTCTGGACCTACTGGATGAGCGCAGACAACAAGCGTTTGATCACCTCAAAGTGTACCAAGTGAGAATGTCCAAAGGTTATGATAAGAAGGTTAAACCATGCAAGTTTGAAGTGGGGGACCTTGTCCTGAAAGAGAATCCTAAGAACCAGCCTAGCAAAGAGTAGAAAGGAAAGTTTGAACCTAATTGGCTGGGGCCTTATGTTATCACTGCTACTTTTGGGACTGGAGCTTATTAGTTAGCTACACTTGAGAGAGATGTTCTTCCCGATCCTATCAATACTCTACATTTGAAGTGGTTCTATGCTTAATGTTCAGCTAGCAGAGCCTGTACAACAAAAAGTTCTTGCAAAACACCAAAAACATTCAGAAAATTGATCCTGAATAAATCTAAAAATAGTGGAATAGGTCATTTAAAATGGGCATCCTTGGTGAAAACCTGGTAAATAGGTGCCTTGATACTACAAAAATATTCAAAAAAAAAAATTGCAAAAAAATTGAAAAAGAAAAAAAGTGCCTTGATGAGCACCTGGTAAAACGGGCATCTTGGTAGCAAAAAAAGAAAAGAAAAGATCTTTCCAAGTGGTGAAAACCTAGCAATCAGGCATCACTTGTGATCTATGCTCCATCTATCAATACATTACTGATACTAGGCCTTCATAATTTTTCCTGTGCTCATATGCTGACTTCATCTTCCTAAATGACTATCTTATCCTCGCTTGGGATTTGTCTATCTTTACGTCTTTGGAATAAGTCATTCTACACTGGGGGCATCATTGTTGGCATACTCAGTTGCGGTTGCTAGGTTGCTCTAGGATGGTTTGTCTCATGAACACGATGTTTCTCAATACATACAAAACAATGTCACTTACTCAAAACAAAGGTGTCTTTTGACAACATGGGACATGACATTTAAACACTCACATAACATTCCTACAAAGCCATATTGGATCGCAAACATGAATGGATTATCCTATCAAGGCAGAGACATGGAACATCATATTACTTGTATTACACTTTTCTGATTGATGAATCTTTACTGTGTTTGACAGATGAATGAATGAAGTATTACTTAAACACATAGTTTGATAATGGATTGATTATGATTCTTTTATGTCCTGATGATTTTTTCAACTAGGGGCATCTAATTAATTATAAATTTTATTAGATTGATTCTCAATTTATAATTTATTATGTCTTCTTAGTTACTCAATGACGTCTACACAAAGACAAAGAGTCGAAAGGATTGGGGGCATAATGTTTTTCTTGATTTTCTACGTATGGTGATTGTTTCATATAACCCTATAAATTTCACCTAACTTGGATGTTTATGGTAAGAGCTGCCACTATGGGTGGATAGCCGCATATATCTCGATCTTGGTTATGTGTAAACTATGGTGAGTTTGACACAATTTTCTTGTCTATTTTTTGATCCATATTCTCACTAAGGTATATGAATCATAATGTACCCAAGGATATGAATTTTCAAGGTCATTGCGGGTCCAATATCTTGCCTTACTTAGAATCTAGTATATTAAAAGGAAGGTGACTATTTTGATGTCCTGGCTTCTATGGCTTGGTACCTAATTCTATTTCTGACATTTCAATAAAATATAGTATTCATACTTTCATAATATCAGTGGGTATTAGTGATGGTTGTACTATGCAATGGTATCCATTCCGAAAAGTGCCCAATGATGATAAAAATGTTGCAATCTTTGCTAATCAGTGACAAAGTCCTAAGAGTCTGCATATAGCTGCATTTAGAAATTGCACAGTGCATTTATAAAAGAATAACAACATAAGGAATTTTTGTGCTAAAAAATGCTTTCTATCTTCTTCCAAAATCCAAGTTAATTACATCATCTATATTATTTATATTACTGATTCACACAATCTTTGATCTATCGGGAACAAAATTGAACTCACCTTTTTAATGTGATTAACTTGGTACTCATGTGTTTATTTTTAAACACACCTTCTTTTCCACTTCTTCTACTCCATTGTTTGTTGTCTTGCAAGTGATACGTTTGTTCAACTAAGGGATTTTATTCTTTTCCTTCGATTTCATTCCCGAGGGGGCATGATCACACTATCATCAATTAAATTTTTGCTCAAAACTGCATTAAAAATGGCTTCGTTATCAAACAAATTAGGGGCATAACAGTTTCCTTGACTAAGTTAGAACTGTTGGATAGAAATCTTTGGTTCTCATGAGCTAATATCTTATGTTTCATCATTTTTAAAAGATTTTTATTAAGCTCCTAGAAGCTTCTTACTGATTTTTGAACGACAACCAAGTTCAGAATTGGTATTTTTAAAATCTTTTATTGATCTCTGGATGACAACCAAGTTCAAAATCAATTCTATCAGTTTGGTTCAATCAAGTGCGAGACTGATCTCATCAACATTTCGTTCAAAAACCAAGAACGAGATTCTCAATCTTTTTGAAGTCAAAATCAAAAGCTTTCTTTTAATCAATGCACTGCTCGCACATCAATTCAAAGAGGGGCAAATGTAACCACCTGAATTTGGTCTATTGCAACTATGGACCCTATTTTCTCTAAGTGTGATCATACCCTCGATTTATGTCCAAATGACCCTGTTACTACTTGGCATAATTCTTTAAATCAATTGAATATCCTAGGTGATTTTTATCACTGATTTATATTAACTATTATAGTCATACAATTCAAATCAATTTTGACCAATCAAATCAAATCAAAATCAAACATGGCTATAGTATTTAATTATAAAGGAATTAAATAAATCCCTAAATCAAATACCCACTTGCAACTAACCCATTCCCCTAGCCTATTTAATTTAATCAAAATGGCTATAGTTCCCTAATTTTTAAAAAGCAATTTCATTGTTTAAATAATTAATTCATATGTTTTTAAATGAATTAAATAAGTTTATTTCATTTATTAATATTCCCCTAAACCCCACCCTAACCTATCTCAACCACTTCTACCCTGGGTTCTAACCCTTCTCAACCCATTCACCCATGGTAATTTAATTCTAATTCTAAATTCTACTCTAACCCACCTCCTAATGTTGTCACATTCCATTAAGGAATACTTAGCAACTCAACCCACTTGAGAAAGTCCACTTTCTCAAGCTTGACCTCCTTAAGGTTCACTTTCTCAAGCTGGACTTTCTTAAGGTCCACCTTCTCAAGCCACCCTTTCCATGCTTCTTTAAGGATCTCATTAATACCTCATTAATGAAGATTCCTTAAGCCCATGTCTCTCCCCATGCCTCTTAAATGCTTTCATTTAATGCATTTGACTCAAGCCCATCCTCATAAATGCCTCTTACGCCCTCTTTATGAGCCTTATCTTCTAGAGTCTTCTTGGCTCTCTTTCCTAAATGATCACATTCCTCCCTAGTTTCAACCATATAATATTGTGACAGGTGTCACAATTTGATGCACTTGAAGAAGCACAATCCATGTGTTCTCTTCTAGTGGAATCCTAACCTCTCTTCAGCTTTGCATCTGAGCCACCCATTTTCAACCCCTCTTTCTATAAATAGAAGACATTTTTTAGAGCAAATGGCCCTCATTTTTAGAGTCAAATTGCATTGTTATGTTGTTTAGATATCTATAGCATTTTAGTTTCAATTCCATAAATTTTTATAATGTAAATTTTCATAGCTTATAATGTCTTTGTTTAGATAGTGGATGCACTCACCATATGACCGGTGACAAAGAAAAGTTTAATACTTTTGAATACTATAAAGGTGGTACAGTAAGAATGGGAAATGATTCAACTTGTCAAATTGAAGGTAAAGGAACAGTAATGCTGAATAACCTGATTAAATGTAAAAATTCTTATTGGGTAAAAGGATTAAATTATAATCTGTTGAGTGTTTCTCAGCTAAATAATTTAGGTCACAAAGTAGCATTTGAGAACAAGAAGGCAAAGATCTTCAATAAATCAGGAAAACTGATTGGTACCGGTGAACAGACCAAAGGTAACTTATTCTATCTGAATGATACTAACCTTACTTTCTTGATAACTAGAAATGAAGACATATGGTTGTGGCACAAAAGGTTGTGCCATGTGAATTTTGACAACATGATGAAAATAAGCAGGAAAAGAAGTGTAAGAGGCTTACCGATGATGACAAAGCCAGACAACATCATGTGCAAGAATTGTCAAAAAGGTAAAATGACAAAGTCTAGTTTCAAAAGTAAAACCCATACATCTGATGATATTCTAGAATTAGTCTGTACTTATTTATGTGGACCTATGAGGACAAAGAGCTATTATGGAGATGGATATTTTATTCTCTTTGTTGATGATTACTCTAGAATCATGACAGTCATGTTTCTAAAAGAAAAATCTAAAGCATTCAAGATGTTTAAATGGCATAAGGCTATGGTAGAAAAAAAAAGTGGTAAGGATCTAAAATGTTTGAAATCAGATAGAGAAGGAGAATTTATATAAGATTAATTCACTAATTTTTGTAATGAGCACGGCATAAAAAGAAATTTTCTGCACCAAGAACACCACAACAAAATGGGATTGTTGAGAGAAAGAATAGATCAATAGTTGACTGTGCAAGAACACTGATGATAGAGAAGGACATCACCTAGATCTTCTAGAGAGAAGTTTTTACCACTGTTGTCTATACACTTAACAGAGTACAATTGAAGAAGGACTCAAAGAAGACTCCTTATGAGCTATGGTATGGTAAAACACCCAATGTAAGTTACTTCAAAATATTTGGAAGTCAATGCTATGTCTTAAAAGATGATAGAAATGGAAAGCTTGACGCCAAAAGTGATGAAGGTATTTTTCTGGGGTATTCTACCAAAAGCAAAGCTTTTAAATGACTCATCAAGGCTTCTAACAAAATAGTTCAAAGTGCAAATCTAAAGATTGATGAATTTGCATAAAAGAATGAGCTAGAAAGAACAAAAGAGCTAGAAGACTACAACAAATTTGTATATTGTGAAGAACTAATAACTCTACCCGAGAAATAGTGCTTAAATCTAGAACAATAGAATGTTGCAACCGACGGTCAGAATGTTGTTACCGACGGTCAAGATAATGATCAAGCAAATGTGCAAGGTAATGAAGATCAAGCTGATATACAAAGAGTTGTACCTGTACTTGCAAGATATGTAATAAGGAACCATCCAAAGGAATAGATCATAGGAGATAATAAAGCTAGTACAAGAACAAGAAGTAAGTCTTTAAACTAAAATTGCTTAATTTGTGAGTTTGAACCAAAATCTATCAATGTTGTACTAGATAATGAAGAATGGATAAGTGCTATGAATGATGAGATTGAACAAATTGAGAAGAACAAGACATGGTCACTTGTGCCAAGGCCAGATGACAAGAATGTCATCGGTACAAAATGGATATTTAGGAATAAACTGAACAAGAATGGAGAAGTCATAAGGAACAAAGAAAGACTAGTATGCAAGGGGTATGCACAAGAGGAAGGTATAGACTATGGAGAAACATTTGCACCCATTTCTAGGCTAGAAGGAGTAAGAATTATACTTTCTTATGTTGCATAAAAAATATTCAAAGTATATCAAATGGATGTCAAGTCAGCATTCCTAAATGGAATACTTGAAGAAGAGGTATAGATTGAGCAACCAGAAGGGTTTGTGGATACAGACAAGATGAACATGGTATGTAGAATTCACAAAGCCTTATATGGATTGAAAAAATATCCCAGAGCCTGTTATGAACGACTTCATTCCTATCTAATAAGTATTGGATTCATGAGGACTAGTGAAAATAGTAATCTTTATTTGAAAGAAGATACTAATGCTAACAGTTTGATTGCTGAAATATTTGTTGATGACATCATATTTGGATGCAATGATATTCTATGCAAATCATTTGCTGATGAGATGAGCAAAGAATTTGAGATGTCTATGTTTGGAGTGATCAAGTTCTTTCTCGGTCTAGAGATCATTCAACAAAGTGAAGTTATTTTCATTACACAGTCCAAATACATCAAAGAAGTTTTGAAAATATTCAAGATGGAAGATTCCAAACCTTTTGGAACACTGATGGCTACTAGATGCAAATTAACAAAGGAAGACAAGGCAAAAGAGGTAAATTAGACTCTATACAGATCAATGATAGGGAAACTCATGTATGTTGTACACACTAGACCAGATATTGCACATGCAGTAGGAATTGTTGCTAGATTTTCTGCTAACCCCAGGCAATCACATATAACTGCTGTGAAAATAATTCTAAGATATATGAAGAATACTAAGGAATTTGGCTTATGGTATAGAAGAGAAGGCAAATTTGAACTAAAAGTGTTTACCGACACTGATTGGGCTGGAAATCTTGATGATCAGAAGAGCACAACTAGAGGAGCATTCTTTATGGGTGACAGACTTGTCACATGGATTAGCTAGAAGCAAGGATGCATCTCGTAGTCTACTGTAGAAGTAGAATATGTTGATGCTACTGCAAATTGCTCAAATATTGCATGGATCAAACAGTTGATGGAAGGTATGCATATGAAGATTAAAGAACCGGTAATTATCTATTGTGATAACACCAGTGCAATAAATATTTCCAAGAATCCAGTCATGCATGCAAAGACTAAACACATTGCCATCAAGTATCACTATTTGAGAGAATAGGTTCAAGAAAAAATGGTCATACTTGAATATGTGCAATCAAAAGAACAATTGGCTGATATCTTCACCAAGCCACTGCCCAAGGATACATTTGATTTCCTGAGGAAAAGACTAGGGGTCAAACCCATGTCCATCAGTCATAAAAAGGACTGAAAGCTACATCAGTAATATATTATTAGATTATCATTCATGATTGATGCAAGCTAAAGATGAACTTCAAAGCTACATATATATATATATAGAAAGGTATATATCAAAACTGAGCACCAGAGAATACTATTATATTGATGATGGATAAGGGAAATTCAAGGACTATATTATGGATAGAAGAAATTGTTTTATAGAATGTCAGATATTTGTGAAAATATTTGTTTGGCATTTATGTCAAAGGGAGAGAATGTATCCATATTATCATCAGAAACTATTCATTATTAGATTACTCCAAATAGGGAGAGATCATATTCATAGAGAGAGTATTTGTATAAAAGTTGCAAATACAAGACAAAGACATCAAAGTAGAATAGAGAGAAATTGACACCACCAGAGGTCACAACACATCAGAAGAAGAAATAGTGAAAGCTGCAAGAATCAAATCTAAGCTAACATAGAGCTTACCGGTAGTCAGACATTTTTATCAATTATCAAAACAAACTATTTTGTAATTTGATGAATCTCAAACAATTGTATTTCATGTTGTATTAGAAATAGTATAGTGTGCTAATATAGTATGTTTCCATCAATGCCAAAGGGAGAGATTGATGACATGTAACTGATTGAATGTTTGATAATGTTAAGTTGAAGATGATGCAAGAAATTAAAATAGTTAATAGTTTGTATTATCATTGATGTCAACTTGATATCATCTATATGGTCATATACATAATGCCAAAGAATTCAGAGAATCAATGGAACAGAGGTTATGCTTTCAGCAATGCATAAAAGTCATGTATTCACTAAGTGACAGACAACACCGAGGGAGTGAAAACCATCAGTAAAGACAACGATAAAGTCATAGTGATACCCAACAAGTAGAACACAGTGATACCTGAGGAAGTAGAATCACAAGATGCCCGATGAGCTAAAAGTGTTGCCTGATGAAGCAGAATCATAGGATGCCTGACGAGCTAATAGTGTTTCCAGACGAGAAGGATCCAATGATGCCTAGCGGACTGAGATCCTGAAGCTAACTAAAATTGCACCGATAGAACTGACAGTTGTCACCGACGACAAACAATAGAATTGACTGACAGAATAGAGCTTCCAGAGCTTAAGGATAAACTTAACTGGTTGTTTTATTTGTTTTATTTGACCATAGTTAAGTAAGTGATTTAAAGATGATTTATACAGCTGGCAAGAAGATAACTATGAGATAAATCAGGAGTTAAAGCCATAAATTATTTGGCTGGTTTGTTTTTCATGCCAAGAATCAGGAATCAAGAACCAAGAGTTAAGGAATATCATGTCTAAATAAGAGACAAGCATAATTTGTTTCAAAAACTTATAGCAATCAGATACATAGGGGAGTGAATTGAAAGAAGATGTTGAAGAGAAACTGGTGAAGGTTAAGCTTCATACAGTCCTGATTAATCAAGCTAAGGGAGAGCTAAATAATTCTATAGACACTGACAAACAGTGAAGCACCGCATCATAGAGAAGAAAGTGTGAAGTACAACGGAGCTTAATTGATACATTGATCAGAGAGGTATTGTAAGTAAATAGATCTAAATATCTACAATTCAAGTTGCATTAGAAATAGGTCATTGTGTTTCAGCTTAACCATTGAAGCAACAAGTCTCTTAACAGAGTAGGACTTAACAGTCTTTTATAATTGAGGTATATCCTAACAGATTACAAAAAAGGTTGATTCATGATAGTAGCATCGGTCTTACCTAAAGCCTATTGACATTCTAAGAAGGAGGATGATTCAAGGATGGTAGTAAGATTAGCATAAAGCCTATTAACAATTTAGAGACTGATTCAAGGATGGTAGCATAGATACTAGATACTAAGTGACAAACTATGTATAAAAATCCTCTAACAAGGTCACACTTAACAGTGTGTTTGTAACTTTTAACAGGGTTGGCTCCTAACTGAGCTCACTTCAGAAGAGGAAAAATTTGGGGTACCGGTCCCAGTGGTTTTTCCCTTTATAGGGTTTCCATGTTAAAATCCTTGTGTTACATGTGTATGGTTTATTAGCTTATTGTTTTATATTTCACATATGCATTTATGGATTGATTGGTAAACTCTGCATATTTATAGAGTATCGGTAAATAAGTTTTACTACTTATCGATTATCAAGGAGAAAAAGGACAGACAAGGTAAACTGATTGACAGTTATTTATTTCAAGTATTTCAAAGGCATACATCTTATAGGGACTTAATAATCTGAGGTGTATTAATTGGTGGATTGAATTTTAAAGGATAAATTTTTGAGGCCACTGATTCACCCCCCCCTCTCAGTTATTACTAAGAGTAGGATGGTCTCTTAGAGTGAAACATAGTTTTGGAAGTAAGGGTTGCAAAATGACTAAGTACAGAGAGAAGAATTACAGAGTATAGCAATATAGTTTTGGTTAGTGAAGATAGTGTATGACAAATAGAGACATGCAAGCTTAGGAGAATCTATTTTGGGATATGTATGACCTTTTGTTAAGTTCTCTTGAGTTTTGGTTTTCATCGCAATAAGATACAGATAGTTGAAGATATGCGAAGACAACGTAAGAGTGATACATGACAGATGAATAGTCGTGATAATTGAGTGAGTATCACGTGAAGTCCAAACATGATATGTAGTGTATGGTTTCTGACTTGGTAATTACTTTTTGTATAAGTATTAATTCTATTTTATGATCTAATTGGAAGCCATCTGGGGAATTTAATATATATATATATATATATATATATATATATATGAAGTATCTTAATGGATGAGTATGTATGTGAATGAAGTATGGATGAGAGATTGTGTATATGGTTATGCGAGCTATAAAAAGAACTACCTAAGCATACAAAATACTTGTATTGTTCATTCTCGATAAAGCATTGTAACAAAATCATATTTCTGATTGTATGAGCAGTGAGCTTAGTATACCTTTAAAAGGGTTTTGTATTCCTCTAACAAGGAAATGTGCTAATATAATATTCATCTCCCAATAGAGATAGGTCTCCTAATAGGGACATGATGCTTTTATTACATATTTTTGGGTACCATCCCAACCAGGGTTTTCCCTTAGCCAAGGTTTCCTCAACAACAAGTTCATGGCATTATGAGTTGTGTGTTTTGTGTTTATGTTCTTTCCATTTCAATATTTATTTGGTTAGGTTGAAATTTATTAAGTTCATGTTTAAAGTGTTGTAATACTGATTCACCCCATTCTCAATATTACTTAATCCTAACAATATTGAGATCATTTTAGATGGATTTAGGAAGATAAATTATTATGTTGGGTTTATCCATTATCATTTAAAGGGTATTGTTGATTCCTTGACCAGAAGCAATAAGTGTAAAAAGAAGATTGTTGACTCTAGGGTGGCCTTTGATTCTCTTCCTTGGCCTGCCACATGCCTTCGAAGGAAAGATAAGGGCTCTACACCAATTGATAGTATGTTGAACAAGGTGCAGAGTATAAATGATGAAGTTGTAGACACCCGAAAATGGACAGGCTTGCTACTTTACATTAAAAACACTAATTTTCACCTATTAATTAATGGATTTTTAATAATTAAATAATCATATATTTTCTTCTAAATTCATTCCCCAAATCATCTAATCAAATTCCCAAAATGAATTAAATAATTAATTTTATTTAATTAATTAACCTTAATTGATTAATTACCATTAATTAATTAATTAAATTCAATTTCCTATAG
>MU225126.1:569590-586849 GCA_018584345.1 Thuja plicata
AATTAAATAAATGAATTAAATATTCATTTATCTTCAAAGAGATAACTCCAATAAGATCACATGGGTTACTCCACCCATCTCTCTAGTCCACATGGGTAACTTCACCCACCTCTTTAGTTCAAAAAGGCAACTCGCAATTAGCTCTTCAATCAACCAAACTCTATCTTCTCTTTACCAATTGAAGAGGTGGAGTTTACTAATAGCTTCTCCAGTTCCTTTTAATCTCAGCCATTCATCTCCCTATCTTTGGGATTGATCTCAACCGTTCATTTCATCCCCAATTCCTATATAATAAACCCTTCATAACCATTTGAAGTACTCAAAATTTCAAGCTCTCATGCGCCATTACTATGTCAGTTTGGTTCTAGCATTCAAGCCATCTCGTGATCACACACCCATTTCAATTAGCAATTTCTCGACACTTCTCAAGTCATAGACACTACCTCGCCAATACTGAGCATCAAGAACAATGTTTCAAAAGGAGTAGAGAGAAACAATAGAATCCTCAAGCATTGTGGGGTTTGCATTTATTTGTTTTCCTTTCTCTTGCTTGTACATTTTATTGATTACGTTTCAAGTTATTCATTTTAGTAGTTATTGTGTACTTTATTTATATCATTGGTGAAACCTTTGCTACTAACCCTTGCCTTTGGAAAGCTTGGGAATCCACGGATCATGATCGAAGGAGGTGTACATTTTGGTGAACCAAACATGAATCAAACAACCTAAATATCTCTTACAGATGACAAACAGGATTGATCAATCACAGTCCTACGGTCACAAATCTAAAAATCTATCTTTTTTGATATCTGTGTTATTTCACAATTGCTGGTTGTAGACACGTAAAATTTACCAGGTGTATCTCAAGCATTCCAAACTATAAATCTCAGCCAAATGCTTCAAAATATCATCTCAATCCAAATCAAATGGACATTTATCAAATCAAAGGAACAAAATTCAAATCAAATTAAAAGATCAAATAATCATGAAATCAAATAATTAAATTCAAGCATAAAGGGATTAATCAAATTATGCAATTGATTTTTCAATTGTATAGTTCAAATCAAAAAGAATCAAATCCAACCCAATCACCCTTCCATGGCTAATTTAATTAAATGATGGAAATATTTAATTCCTAATTTCTTTGAGACTGCCAACCAACTTTCCCTCCATTTGAGAGCACCTCAAAGCTTTTGAATTAACCAAGCTTTGATCATGATCAACTCACTCTACCCCCTACCCTTGGGAAAATACTATAAATACAAGCCATTTCCTTTGTCTTTGGGATCCAATTATTCAAGAGCAAAAGCATCCTTATTATAGGCACATTGAGAGCATATGAGGAGCATTTGAGATATTTCAATATTTGCATAGCATTTTAGCATATCATGTTTAGGAACATTTGTTGTTTTCTAATATAATATTGGAGCATTTTTGAGCATTTTGAGCATTCTAGCTAGATTGGAGCATTCATTTTTTATACATATCTCATTTTAGGATTGTCCTTGAGAGAGATTAAGCCTAAGATCTCTCTTAACAAAGCTTGGATAGAGAACCATGAGATGATATAGATTTAGCTTCAATTCTTAGATTAACTTTGTTTTATCTTTCCATAGAATTGTTTTCTCTAATCTTAATTTTGTGAAGGTGTATTTTCTTACACACATAATGGCGCCCACCATGGGGCTCTAAAGCCTATGTATTAATGATTTTATCATAATATTTGGTCTGTTTTCTTTGTTCTTGGTGTTTTTCTTGTAGAAAACAAGTAAAGAGCCGCGTATACAATGCAAAGAGCCACCTACGAACAACAAAACGCCACCTAAAAAGATTGATTCATCTCCGTCTTTCTTTTTGCTGCCGCATGAGAGATAAATTGGACCGCCTGCCAGATAAATCATGTTGCCTGTCAGTTAAAGTGCACCGCCTCTGAACTTTCAACAGCCGCTTCTCAGTAATTTCTGACCACTTTTTATACTTTCTGCACCACTTGCCATGTTTATTTTACCGCCTGTGATATTTTAAGCGCCACGTATTAAGAGTTAAAATCCACTTTTAAAGTTTAAAGTAATGCTTACTAACATTTGGTAGCCGTTGTTTAGCTGTAAAATGCCACGTAGTAACTTTTTCTTTAAATCAGTTTTTGGTTAATTCTGTCACTTTTGTAATTCTCTATATTTTCTTATTCTGCAGATGAAAAATCACCCAAAGGTGCAGAAACCAGAGAAGCAAATCTCAAGGCCTAGCAAGGAGGTAAGAGCTAAAACCAAGAATGATAAAGAGGTTCATAATGCAAATTTGTTAGAGAGCTTGTTTGAAGAAGAGCATTTATATGATCATTATATTAAGGTGTTCTTTGCGTATAAGAGAAAATTTCCTACTCTCTAATTAATTTTGCATCCTTACTTTCTTTAAAAGATTTAATCGATAAATCATTCATTTGAAAGAGATTTTAGGAGGTTTTTGTGTCTTTTAAGGTTTTCAAGTTTTCTTCACTTTGTTTTGCTTTGTGTTGACTAACTTGTTGGAGGAGATGGAGTGGGAACGATCGCCACTAGGTGAGTAAAAACAAGCTAAATACTCAAAAATGTGCCTAGCCTTTGCTAGCTCTGAAATCAGGTACATATCTCATCAAGCTTGCATTTGATTAAATTGTGGCTTTCTTTAAATCTAGCATAAATAGAAAATCCTTTATTTTGTCCAAATTGAACAAGCATTAGGCATATGCTCTTCACCTTTTGAAGTGAATCAAAAAGCCAAATGTGCAAAGCCAATTTGGTAGAAGGACAAGGATAGGCAAATTGAACCACACATTTCAATTCTAAGAACCTCCTTGTTAAGGGGTTGAAAATGAAAAAAACTATTTAAAGTGTTTGGAACAAAAGAAAGACAATAGGGATATGCTCTTCACTCTTTGAGTGAATCAAATTCCCAAACTTGTTCAACCAAGTTCAATTCCCACTTTTATGAACATGCTAGCTAATGAGAGCTTCAAAGGGCCTCCCTCCCGAGAATTGCCTTATGAGGACAGTGAGAGGGAATGACCCAAAGTGGGAGATATTTTCTTTCACCACAATTTCATCTGACCCACTATAAATAATTCACTTTTCCTTAATCAGAAAGTGACTAAAACTTGTGCAAGCCATCCTCACTTCCTCTAGTAGTCCTTTGGGATTGCGCAAAATCATACTTTTGTGTGTGTGGGAAGCCCTCAAAGGGGTAAAGGATCTTGTCAAGGTTTAGACCAAAATAGGTTGAGACCTGATAAAATCACAGACCTACCTTTATAGAGCCATGTGTAAAAGCCAAATTTATTGATGCTAAGGTAGACTAGTTGGAAGATATTCTTGTACAAACCTGTTGAAACATCTGAGAACATACACTTTTATTGTAGTTTTTAGGAATATGATACAAATATTATGTGTGTGTTGAGTTTGTATTTCATTTTCATGCAAAAATACTTTTTGATAAATCCGATCAAAGACATTAAAATTTTAAACCCTGAAAACACTATTAAAATTGACAAAATTAATTCTGATCAGTAAAGTGCCGCGTACAATCATTGTAGCACCGCTTACAAACAAATCTAGGCCACTTATCAAACACAAAATGCCGCATGATGACATCAAACAACCGCTTGTTAACTGGAAAGAGCCACGTAGAAATATTTCAAAAAAATGCCTGGCAACAGAAAAATGCTACCTAAAAATTGTAGAGCGCCGCATACAGATTTTCCTGTAAATGCGTAGAATCAGTTAGAGGCTGCCTACACATAGGTAAGAGCCACCTAGAAATTTTAAAAGGAAAATAGTGGGTACCTGCCGAAGGTTTAAGAACAAGAAAATTTGATTTTTGGATACCCTTTTGGACGTTCTATCACTAAGAATACCTGTCTTGATCAAAATCTACCATTTTTGGGCATTTTTGCAAATTCATACACGGATTGGTCATTAAACAAGTTTGAAAACCTAAAATCCTCATTTTGACATATGTTAATGCCAATTTTCACTCAATCCCATTACATAAAAGCTACCCTACAATCAGACGGGTCTTATCTGAGACAAGAGTGTCCCTTCTTGGGTGACCACTTTTCCACAAATCTTATACACAAAACCATAAAAGAAATAGAACCGAGGATGTCTTTTTCATTCGGTCATATAGATCCTGATCAGATTAATCTGTGAACAAGGACTTAACCAAACAATGAAATGTTGATCCTAACAACAAAGGATCCAAAACCAATACCAACAGAGGGACAAACATAGACCCTAACATTCAAGGGATGAATAACACCAATAACGGGGGAAATATGGACCCTAATGAAGAGTAGCTAACCAATGAAAAGGTTACCAAGGCTATACAAAGCCCTTTATTTATGAAACTTGTGGACAAAGTATTGGAAAAAGACAAAGAGAAGTACTTCCTAGACCTAGCACAAACAGGTCTCAAGCTTCCACACGATTATGATTTTGCCAAACTCAAGAAAGAAGAAGCAGAGGCTAACCCCATTGATATCATGAACAAACAATTCTAGATTTTTCAAATACAATTGGACACATTGAAACAAGGTGGGGCTCCTAAACCTTTTTCTATTGAAGCCTTGTGTCCTTTTCCTTTTGACAAGTCCTTAGTCATGATACCATTTCCAACAAATGCTATTTATCTGGAATATGATAAATATGAAGGGACATCTAATCCCCAAGATCACTTAAGGGAATTTTGTGCCCTAATTCTAGAATTCATGCATGACACAACTTACCTTATGAGGTTATTCCCTAGAAGTTTGGGAGGCATGGCAATGGAGTGGTTCTCAAAATTACCCTCTGGTATTAGGACCTTTAAGGAATTGGCCTCTAAATTTGTAAACCACTATTCTTATAACATCAAGCACGAGGTTAAAATGCTCAATCTATGCAATACCAAACAAAGAGATAGAGAGGGATTCCTACTTTTCCTACAATGATGGAGGGCAGTATTTCCTAGATACCCTTGAAGTGTACCCGAAAAGGAAAAGATGGACATCTTTGTGAATAGCCTGAATCATGAAATGAACTATCGATTAAGGCTATAATGTCCTAGATCATTCCAAGACTTAATTGAGAATGGGGTGACAACAGAAGAGGTATTGGTAAAAATTGGATAAATCAAACTCTACAAAGATAACAAAAATAACAACAATAACAACAATACCTCCAACACCAATCAAAATTGAAATAACAACAACAACAACAACAGTCAATATTGGACAAGGAATAACAACAACAATAAAGGAGTGGTCAATGATGGAGTGGTGGAAGCTAATAATTTAAAAACTATCCCTTTTAATCTCACTCAAAACTCAGCTCAAGCAAATAAGATGAATCAAGCACCCAAAGTGCCCTTCAACAACAACACAAATAACAACTTTGGGAATAATCAAGGGGTTTCTAAGCCTAAACCATTCTTTGCACCTACAGCCAAGAGGACCTTTACTACTTTGGGTGAACCATTTCAAAATGCATTAAGGACACTTATTGCAAATAATCTTATCGATCTACCAAAGGCTCAACCCTATGAACCACACATCAAGCCAAACTAGTGGAATGAGAACAACCATTGTGACTATCATCGAAATAGAGGACATAAGACCAACGATTGCTTATGTCTCAAACATGTGGTACAAGATCTCATAGACAATGGTGTGATAAAGGTAGAGGGACCTCAAAATAATGAAGATCACACAACCTTTAAAACTCCTTTTTATAAGCATGAAAAGGGAGAATCTTCTAATTCCAACAATGGAGGAAATAATGCAAATAATGTAAAAAGTAGTCATAATGTCAACTTTGCCCATACTTATGACAATACAATCAATGTTGTTGTGGTTAAATACCAACCTATTCAATGATCCGCTAATTCCATCACAAGGGGGTAAGCCTCAAAGGTTACCTTACAAGGAGTTACTCCTATTACTATTGGTCCTAAGACACCAACTATTCTAGCTAAACAAACACCACCTACCACAAAGCCTTATAGTTTGGTAGATCAATTACAAAAGACTACCACCCAAATATCAATTTTGGAATTGTTAAAATTATCTCCTAATCACAAGGAGATTTTGGAAAAAGCCTTGTGTGAGACCATGGTTCCTATAAACTTGGAGGAAGACAAATTTCAGAGCATGGTAGGGCACCTCATTGCTCCTCATTGTCTTTCCTTTTCGGAGCAAGATGACATGTCTATCACACATCCTCAAAACTTACCATTGCATATAGAGGTATTAATCCAAGGACATAGGGTAAAGAGATTTCTCATAGATGGTGGAGCTGGTCTAAATATTTGCACTTTAAACCTTGTCAAGTCATCAGGTTTATTTGAGTCTTCCATTGATCCAAAGAAGCAAATCACTATTAAGGCTTATGATGAAGAGGAAAGATCTTCAAAGGGCATGATCGTTGTACCATTTCAAGTGGGAACTATAAAAAAGGACAATATATGTCAGGTCCTTGACATGAAATTGACCTACAACATCTTACTAGGAAGGCATTGGATACATGAGATGCAAGTGGTACCTTCTACATATCACCAATGCATAAAATTTCCATACCTAGGGGAGGACATCACAATCGAAGGAGATTCAAACCCATTCCAATATTAAAAAGCTTTGAAGCCAAGTCATGAATTGTATATTCCTCATAATAGGGAAAGAGTTATCCCTGATATTACCATGGAAGAAGCCATAGAAGAAAAATCAGAACCAACATCAAAAGTCTCATCTACTCCTAACCCTATTCAAACTAACTCAACTACATCGACTAAGGGAAAAGAAAAGATGAGTTATGAGGGTTCAAATTTAAAGGATACTTCCATTCAGACTTCAACATTGAGATTAGAATCTTCTAAACCCACTAAGGAAGAAAGAGAAAAAACTAAGAAAGATCATTATGGAAAGATGAGTGACCTAATGCATCAATTTGAACTACAATATAAAATTAACTCAAAAGGAGTAAGGGAATATTTTGTTTCCCTCTTTGATTTACCTACATCTCCAAGGACACATGGGAAACCATCAAAATATCATCAACCTCATAAGTATAATTCCCATTTTGTGAGGGAATGTGACAAACAAGAAATAGACAAAGAAGATGATGAGGTATTACAATGGCTCTATAAAGAGGATGATAATTCAGCTAATCCCAATGAAAGGGTGCAACATTTCAATATCCAAAATGATCAATATGGAAAAGGATTTGATATCATGAAGAAAATGGGGTATAAGGGAAGAGGACCCTTAGGAGTTTGACATAGAGGGTTATTAGAACCTATTGAACCCATTTGGAGAGCCAAAGAAGAGAAAGTCAGCATAGGTTTTCAACATAAAGGAGAAAGTTCAAGTCCCATGCATGATTTCCATGCACATATTCATATGGTAGGTTTTGAAAGCGAAGATGATTCTAGGGACTATGAGTGAGATTCCTTGTCTGAAGAATCTTTTCATGACATAGAGGTTGATACCATTCACACTTATGCAATTCCTCCTAAAGTTGAAAATGAAGAACATATGGCTCAAGGGTCAAATTCAACTAAAACATCAACTGAACCTCAACAAGTCAACATAGAACAAGCACCTCTTTTCACTCAATGGGTAGGTTAACCTTGGGTACCTTCGTGGGTGGGAGATTCTACCCTAGGGTTTAATCCACATGCTTTCTTTTCCATAGAAATCTTAGAGGACTCTGATGAAGAGGATTTCGATCCTTCTTCCATGGACCATCTAGAAGAGGCACATGTCATAGACCATGATGATACAATGTATGAACCATCTAATGAAGCCATGTCCTTAACTCCTTCAAATGAAATCCCATTCAATGATTCTTTATCCTTAATGCATCCTGAACTTATCGATTGGGATCTGTCTGAGTCAAATGACTTACTCTATGTCCCAAATGACAATTCAATGGCCTTATACCTCAATGCAGTCAAACCCAATTCTTCCACCGATGAACTCACTCCGGACATGATGATAGGGGCAGCTGTTCAACCTTTTAATCCAAAAAATGAAGATAAAATATACAAAAAAATGAGAAGGTCTAGTGGTGAAAACCACCATGTGGCAGTGCTAGACCCAAAAAAAGTAAAAATAAAGGATGTTTCCAAAGGTGAAAACCCAACTATGGCACCTAAGGGAGAAAGGTTGGACACCTTGCCAGCTCATGAAGATGAAAGATCACCTATACTTATTGAACCCACAGAAAAGGTCAACATTGGAATAGAAAATGATCCTAAATTCATTCACTTAGCAGCATCTTTGAATTCTTTGGAGAGAGAAGATTTCATTACATTCTTTCAAGAAAAATAAATCAACTTTGCATGGTCATATGCCGACATGCCCAAATTAGATCCAAGTTTCATAATGCATCACTTAAATGTGAAACCAGGGGTTAAGCCCGTAAAGCAGAAGTTGAGAAAAATGCATCCACACATAGCCATTTTAGTCAAAGCTGAATTAGAGAAATTGCTCAAGGAAGGATTTATAAGAGTAATAGAATATGCCGAATGGATCTCCAATATTGTACCAGTTACCAAACATGATAAAACAATAAGAGTTTGCATAGATTTAAGAGATTTAAACCTTGCTTGTCCAAAAGATGATTTTCCCTTACCTAGCATTGATGCTATTTTAGATCTCACAACAGGTCATTCTATGCTTTCACTTATGGATGGATTCAGTGGGTATAATAAAATTTTCATAGCACCTGAGGATCAAGAGAAGACAACTTTTACATTCCCATGGGGTACCTTTTGTTTGAATGTAATGCCCTTCGGTCTTAAAAATGTTGGAGCCACTTATCAAAGAGCCATGACTATTATTTTCCATGACATGATGCACACCTTCATGGAAGATTATGTGGATGACATTTTAACTAAGTCACATAAGAGAAAATATCATCTATTCATACTGGACAAGATTTTTACAAGCCTAGAAAATTTCAAGGTGAGACTTAACCCAAATAAATGTGCTTTTGGGGTACAATCTAGAAAACTCCTAGGGTACATTGTTTCAGAAAAAGGCATTGAAGTAGATCCCAAAAAGGTACAAGCAATAATGGACATGGACATTCCAAAGAATATTAGTCAAATGAGGTCACTTGAAGGAAGACTTCAATCTATAAGAAGATTCATTTCTCAATTGGCGGAAAAAGGCAATTCTTTCACTAGATTACTACATAAAGACACCATCTTCACATGGGATGATGAGTGTGACAAAGACCTTTTATTGTTGAAAACATACTTGATGAATCCTCCTATATTAATGTCACCAATTCAAGGGAAACCTTTTATTAATCTACATTTTAGCAACAGAAAAATCATTAGGGGTCTAATTGGCACAAGAGGATGATGAAGGGAAAGAAGGAGCTATCTACTATTTGAGTAGAACCTTGATCAAATATGAGTTAAATTATAGCTTCATGGAAAGGGCTTGCCTGGAAGTGGTATTTTCCTCTCAAAAGTTAAGACACTATATGTTGTTGCATAAGGTAAAACTCAGCTAAAATTGATCGATTGAAATACTTACTTAGCAAAACAGCTTTAACTGGAAGAATTGCGAAGTGGGTCATGGTACTTAGTGAATTTGACATTGAATATGTTGATAGGAAAGCAATCAAAGGTCAAGTTATAGCCGATCAATTGGCTGAATATCCTCAAGAATCTACACATCCTGTACAAGTAAAATTCCCAGATTCTGCAATTGTGAATGTCGAAGCTAAGACATGGACTTTATACTTTGATGGATCATATACCCAAAATGGTAGTGGAGCATGAATTCTTTTGATTACACCACAAGGTTACACAATCCCAAAATCTTACAAGTTATTGTTCCCTTGCACCAATAACATAGCATAGTATGAAGCTTTGGTCATAGGAATCAAGACGGCTTTGGAATGGAATGTCATAGAATTACAGGTCTATGGGGACTCCAAACTAGTCATTAATCAAGTTAATGATGAGTATAATACTAAGGATGAAAAATTGTTGCCTTACAAGAACTTGGTGGACAACTAGAAGAAATATTTTTCTTTGATTACTTTTGCACAAATTCCAAGAGACAAGAATAGAGCAGCCAATGCAATGGCCACTTTGGCATTTTACTTTAGCTACCTGATCAAAATGAAAAGTATGTGTTCTTGGTGGAAGAATTGGTGAAACCAACATTTGACCTACATGAGACTCAAATTATTGCCCTTTTACATGGACATGACTCTCTGTGGTATGGACCTATCTATTCTTACCCCAAAAATCAAACCCTACCTATAGACCAAACTCGTGCGTAAAAGTGAAATTTCATAAGACAAACAGCTCGTTATACTATCCTTTCTAACACATTGTATCGTAAAGGTCTTGACAGAACACTCCTTAGATGTCTAGAGGAAGATGAATCAAAATTAGCTTTAAAATATGTTCACGAGGGGATTTATGGGTCACATTCAAATGGTTTAAACCTAGCTAAGGAAATCTTACGTATGGGGTACTTTTGGAAAACCTTAGAAAGAGACGCTTGTCAATGTGTTAAAGTTTGCAAGAAATGTCAATACCATGGAAACTTGATTCATGCACCAGCACAAGAATTAAAACCTTTTGTCACACCATGGCCATTCTGTCAATGGGGTTTTGACCTGATTGGCATGATTTATCCACTTTCTTCAAACAAACACAAGTATATAATCACAGCGACATAATACTTTACTAAATGGGTGAAGTTGTCCCTTTATCAACTGCAACAGGAAAACAAATTTCCATGTTTATCCTAAATCATATCATTTACAGATATGGCATTCCTCATGCTATCATCACGGATAATGGAAAGTAGTTTAAGAACAAAGATATTGATGAACTTTGTGACACATTCCACATTACACATCACTCTTCATCCATTTACTATCCCCAAGGTAATGGACAAGCAGAAGCCACTAACAAGAACATCCTGAAAATACTTAAGCAATCCATTGGAAAATTAGGAAAGGATTGGCACCTTCAAATCAATCCAGCATTATGGGCCTATAGGACTAGTATTTGAACCCTGACAAGAGCTACACCTTTTTCTTTGGTTTATGGGGCCGAAGTTGTTCTTCCTTTAGAAGTTGAAATACCATCCCTCAGAGTTTCATTGCACAAATTAATAACAGATGATGATTATAGAGTTGCCCGCCTTCAACAATTGGAATTGTTGGAGGAAGATTAAACTCAAGCCTATGATCATTTGAAAGTGTATCAGAATAAAATTTCTAGGAACTATAACAAACATATAAAGTTAAGAAACTTTCAAATAGGAGATCTAGTATTGAGAGAAAATCCAAAGAATCAGGCTAATAGAGAAAAGAAAGGGAAGTGGGAAGCAAACTGGCTTGGTCCTTTTGTCATTGTTTCTTCATTTGGGATAGGGACCTACAAATTGGCTGATTGTGATGGTGATGAATTGCTAGAACCTATCAACAGCATTCATCTTAAGAGGTTCTACACCTAATTCAGAAGAAAGTGTATAAGAGTAAAGAGTATAAGTTGAAGAGTATCAAATGAGTCAAGCATCACCCTTTGTACATAAGAAAATTCAAAAAATACCAAAAAAATCAGAAATTTCAAAAAGCCAAAAACATTTGAAAAAGAGAAAAAAGTGCCTTGGTGAAAACCTAGCAATAGGCACCTCGGTAGTAAAAAAAGAGAAAAAGAGAAAAAGAGAAATAATCCCAAGAGGTGAAAACCTAGAAACAGGCACCTTTTGTCCCTTAGGTGTTTCTTAGTTGCATTTGTACATATTGTGGTTTCCTCATCTCACTTGTCCATATCCTCATTGAATCTGTCATTCATGCATTGCCCTAATAAAGTCTCAGAGCTGCATTTTGTCACATTCTAGGTTCAGTTGCCCTAAGTATCACATTGGTCACATTTATCACTTGGGGGAACACATCATAGATTTTGGTACCAACCAGATTCAATAAGTGCAACATTTCAGTCACATGTCAGAAGAAGATTTTCAGATTCAGGAGAGACATTTTGGAACCTTTGATGCCTATCATTGTTCAACCCTAAATATTTTGATCGTATAACATGATCCTAGAAACTCATTTGACTTATTTTTATCAGGATTAAAATTTGACACACCTTTAATGATCAAATTGTCTGGAATTCTTATTTGAAAATCTTGATACATTTAACAAACACTTAGAATTTTGATGAGTTTTTCATTACCTTTTTCAAGTCATGTTCTTTTTAGCTAATCAATGATGTTTCGGCTAGATTGGAAAGGATAAAAGACATGATGTTTTCTTAAGATTTTGAGTGACTATTTTGAGGGAGATTCTTTAACTTGTGTGAATTATTCTAAAGACATGGTCATCAAAGAACCATAGAGGACATTCATACAGGATGAAGGGTTAACCTTTGTTTGTTTATGCAAAAGGATACCTTGGTTATTTAGATTTTCCATATCTTAATACCAACATCCACTTGCAACATTGAATCTGATTAAACCGGTATTCATACTCCCATAGTTGGTCATCCAACTAGTGAGGGTTGTACTTGGTTTCGTAGACAGGGGTACCACAAGAGAAAAATTCATATTCATATTCTTATGGTCGCAGTGACATCAGTAAGGATTGTATGGACTCCTAGTTCCACAATGCTCTATAATGAAAATATATCTCAGTTTGCATTCCTTTCGCAAACCTCAAGGAAAATTAGTTGCATTGCATTTTGCATGTTAGATTAATTGCATGTTTCTCTTTCGCTTGTGTTCTCAAATGCTTAGTTCTCAAATGGCTTGTCTTTCTATCAATTTTCCAAGTTCAAGGGGGGGGCGATAACATGTTGACAAAAATTTCATCAAATCATATGGGTTTCAAGTTATTCAAAAATGAGATTTTCCTTTTGCATTCATCATCATTAATCATTATTCATTATACATTCATGTCAAGAGAAAATAAAGAAAAAGATACATTAATCATTATTCATTATCCATATCATCATTTAGAATTGCATATCATAAATTAAATTGCATACATTCAAAAACACAAAAAGATATATGCATTTCATTTACCATAAGCACAAAGTATTGCATTCATTGCATTGCATAACCCATACATTGTTCAAATGAAATACATATAAAGATAGATTGCATTCAGATCATTTGCATCCACTTATCTATGTCCTACTCTAAGACATTTGCATCCATTGCACAATAGAAATAAATGCATCATAAAACCATATAGACATGCATAAAAGAAAATCTCATAACATCGTCAAAGGAGAAACCAAAGATCATCATAAGATAAATGTCCATCATCAATGTCTATAGAATAATTAGTACATCAAAGGTACATCAATATAAATCAGTACAAAAGGTACATCAAAGTCCTAATCAGCAAATACATATGATACATACGATACAAATCCTGGATCCATATCTATCTCATGATCCAGTAGGGGCACCTGATCTATCCCTGGCCAAACCTGTGCCTGACCCACCTGTGCCATCAGGATCTCTATCACCTTCTCTATCCTGTGAACTAGGAGGTGCCTTACTAGTGCTCACACTGGTCGGTAACTGAGCCAGAGTGGCAAGAAACTTCTACAACATGGTCATGACCTAATCCAATCTTGTTGTAACTATGGTCATCCTGACTTGTAACCCTCAGACATCCTACACTATCTCATCTGAAACAAAAGCCTATGATGTTGGTGGAGCCTAAGGTGCTAAAGGTACCTATGGTATCACCTATGCTGAGCTCACCTATGGACCAACCTGTAGTATCTGTCCAGGAACCTGTCTAGCCACCTAGACCTGTCTATACCTGTGCCTGGTCCAATCTACACCCACTCTAAATGGAGCCTAACCTTGTGGTACATGTACCCCTTCTAGTCTCTGCCTCGGTTGTCTGAACCCACCACCTTGGCCTCTCGCATGTCTGCCTCTCATTCGAGGTCCAACTACTCTCTGTAGCCATGGTGCTCTGGGTGCTCTTTAGACTTTGCACCAGTGTGGTCTACCACCATCATCCACATCATCTCCACCATCACCATCATCCTCAGAAAGCTCATCAACATGTGGGATAGGCTCTGCCAGATCAGTGAATCTCATGAAACGATATCGCATGAACTACTCTCGATACTCTGCTAACATCCCTGCGTCTGCAACCTATGGTAGCATATCCCACACACCATATCCAAGCTAATCTATCTATAATAAAGCTGACTAGTAATCAACCTGTGCTCCCCACATCGACCTCTCTACCTATACTCAAGCATATAATGCCATACCCTTTGGCATATCCTGCATACAGCCAAACTGGCGTAATACTCTGCCACAGTAAAATCTCTCAATAACCAAATATGACTGGCCTATCATCCATCAAGGTGAAAACATATAGGTTAACTCATCATCATCCTCCTGCCATCTCTTGCACTGCAAGTATGGCCTCCAAACCACCTTATCAATGTCATCAATCATGTGTCTCCAAAAATCAACCTTGCCCAGACGATGTTGGATAATCATGTCATCATATAGAAATGCATATGGGTAACCATAAGCCTGAAATCACACTGAAACTAGCCTAGTAATAGGGATATGCTCCCATGTCCACAACTATAAAAAAACTGCACCTGCAAAAATAGCTGCACTACACCGATATACAATCTCATGTAAATCATGATACAACTATGCCAACACACAAGAACCCCAATCCAATCTTCGTGGATGTGCAATCAGGTCCTCTATAATCTAGCCCGATCCAACCACAAAACCATGTCCACGCCTATCTGGTAATAATAATCCTCCTATCACATCTCCTAATAATGCTGGTAGGGTGGGGAATGAGGAAAACTATGCCTAAGTAATGCAATCATCTGAAATGGTGTTATCTCCAAACACCCATCAGCAAACACTACTATCATACACTACATCATAATACACCCGCTCTCCATGAGTCAGGATCCTTAATAGTCTATATACATCCTCTCGCGTAATTTTCATCTCACCAAGAGGTAAGTGAAAGGTATTATGGTCAGAGTGCCATCGCTCTGCCATAGCTGTCAATAAACCTCAATTCAACTGAGACCAAGGGAGACCCAAAAGGAAACTAAGACCACAAGTCTCAATAATACGGTGCTCAGGTGGCGTAAGCTTGTCTACTAGATCAAAAATCCACAATGATACTCCTCACACCCGCAACTTGCAGTAATGCTCCTACATTTTGAAACAAAGTGCATCATGTTAGTTTTTCGCTTGATGAACCATTCTAAGTCAATCACAACACATTAAATCTATCTTTGCTCTAACTTGAGCGTATGAACTTATTGCTCCTGACCTCTATATCATGAGACACAAAGATAATTTGTCATCATTTTTAATCATATCTGATTGACCAATCAAACATTCATCATTATGACTTTTCTAACATCCTAAACACTACGTGACATTCTAGATGAACATTTTCTAGCTTGGAACCTAATTGAGTCATCTCGACAATCAATCAAACTAAGTTCATCTTTTTATTCCTATATCAAATTTCAACTCTATGGTAGGTGGCACTTAATTGAGTGTATGTGGCTTTTTATGCCATGCGGCTTTTTAAGCCATGCAACTTTTTAATCTTTAAAACTGACACTTTATCATGTGGAGGCGGTGCTTTACTATTTAGGTGGCCTTTTGTAGCCTATGCAGCTTTTAAAACATGGTTTTTTAAGCGGCACATGGTCTCTTTTGGGTAGCAATTTTGACCTATCTCCTACACGGCTATGAATTGTGTGTACGCGGCTTTTCACAATGCGGACACAACTTTTTACATGCCTACATGGAACTTTACCTATCCTACATGACATTTGGCTAAATTTTTTCTAAAAGGCAGTAAAAACATGCAATAAATGCAATTTTTAGAGAAATAAATGCACCAAGAAGGTTTGAACCACTCACCGGAGGCCCATAGTCAGGAGGTCTCTAATATTAGCATGCCCGCTCAAACCTATGCTCTCGTATGGGGACCACCATTGCTATCAGTCATTAGAGGCTTAGAGAAAAATTCTCAATAGTAAAAAGTGAAAATGAATAGTAATTTTGGGTTTTTCAACCTATTTAAGCTATTTTAACCTATTTTATGAGATTTTTTTACCCCGTCAAAACTAATATGCATATTCTGCTCACTGGGGAATTTGTTTGACATATTTCCAAACATCATCGATATCGAAAATGAAATCATCTTTTATCTATCCCTTACACTTTGTTCATCAAAAACTTTTACCTACGATCAAGATGATTCCATTTTCGAGGGGGCATCATCATATCATCAAACTAGGATTCTGCAACATATCTTGTATCAAATCTGGGGCATTAAAATTTCAAACTTTATCAATCAAGGTTTCATATCATCAGAGTTTCATTTCAAGGTTTCATATCAGGGTTTCATATCAGATTTTCATATCAGGGTTTCATATCGGAGTTTCATATCAGGATTTCCATATCAAGGTTTCATATCGGGATTTTCATATCAAGGTCTCATATCAGGGTTTCATATCAAGATTTTCTTATCAGGTTTTCATATTATCTCATCAGTATCAGGTCAATGATTAGGACAATCAAGCTTTCTTTGAATCAATGCGCTTTGCACATCAAATCAAAGAGGGGCATTTGTAGACACCTAAAATTTACTAGGTGTATCTCAAGCATTCTAAATTGTAAATCTCAGCCAAATGGTTCAAAATATCATCTCAATGCAAATCAAATGGACATTTATCAAATCAAAGGAACAAAATTCAAATCAAATTAAAAGATAAAATAATCATGAAATCAAATAATTAAATTCAAGCCTAAAGGGATTAATCAAATTATGAAATTGATTTTTCAATTGTATAGTTCAAATAAAAAAGAATCAAATCCAACCCAATCACCCTTCCATGGCTAATTTAATTAAATGATGGATTTATTTAATTCATAATTTCTTTGAGATAACCATCCAACTTTCCCTCCATTTGAGAGCACCTCAAAGATTTTGACTTAACCAAGATTTGATCATGATCAACTCACTCTATCCCCTACCCTTGGGAAAATGCTATAAATACAAACCATTTCTTTTGTGTTTGGGATCCAAGAATTCAAGAGAAAAAGCATCCTTATTATAGGCACATTGAGAGCATATGAGGAGCATTTGAGAGATTTCAGCATTTGCATAGCATTTTAGCATATCATGTTTAGGAGCATTTGTTGTTTTCTAATATAATCTTGGAGCATTTTTG
>MU225126.1:611166-645915 GCA_018584345.1 Thuja plicata
AAGATACGCTCAACAATAAACCTGGCATGCACTCCGATAATGTTATGAAGCTGTTATTACTAAAATTTATCACAGGACAAATTTGAGTTCAAAGTAAGTAAGTCAGAACTCCTTCCTCTATTATATGTGTAGACCCCTTAAATCAATTTTAACAGTGAACCAAAAAGATCTTTAAAAAGGTACAGTAAAAGCCCCCAGACATTTACGGTAAGTTTCTTACACATTACAGTCAAATTAGAACGACTCACCATACTGTTGTATCAGCAAATTTTGAGCAATAAAAGTTCCAGATTGTACCTTCTCAACACTTCTGACAAAGCAAGACATGTGTACATGAAAACATTTGAGTTGTGATTAAAAGAACTCGAAACTGCTGTTTATGTAAAGAAATGCGCAAGGATGAAGAACTGTCTATTTTAGCAGGGCCAAAGGGAATGAAGCTACGCTAAAACTGAGAAGTGAAGTGAGGGTAATGAGCTGCTATGAGGGGATGACAGCAGCTACAGCTGCGCAAGGTGGGAGACAAGGATGTTGAAAACGCAAATAATAATAAGTCTGCTGCGAAGGGAGGATAGCAGATTATATAACAGAAGTATCTGCTGCACTATAAGAGAATAAAGTTTTATGAACCGATGTCTATTAAGATGCAGCACAAAGGAAGTAAACAGCTATAAACAACTTATAAACAGATTATAGCATAGTATTAATCTGTAACATGTTAATACATTTGTAACATATGTAAACTTTAGCTAAAGCTGCGCAAAGGGATAAGTCTGCTGTTTGCAAGGAGAAAGAGAAGTCTGCTGTATAGAATGAAGGATGTATGGATGAATATTAACAGATTAGCTATGCAACCTGCAATGAAAGCTGCGCAAGTCTTAATTTAGGAGAATATATATATTAACAGATATATATAAACAGAAGTAAAGACAGAAATATAAAATGTTATGAATATGTAAACAGATGTGAATGCAAACAATGTGAAGCTGTCAAAGAAATGATCCTGCAAACAATGTGAAGCTGTTTATGAACCGATCCTGGATGGGTCAGATGAGTTACAAATGCAATATTCAATCTTCTAAGACTGAGAGGTTCTGTAAAGAAAGTTAGATTTAAGTAAAAAACACAAATTTAAAGCCTGCAATAGAGATGTTAGTAAAGTAAAATCTGTGTTAGAAGTATTTAAGAATAGAGATATAAATCTGGATATAGTTGAGAAGTTAACTTAAAAACTAAAAATAAGATTGAAAGAGCTTAGATTTGGTGGCAAGCCATCCAAAACTAAGGGGTTAGAATGCAAGAAAAATGAAAAAAAAATTAGACTTGCAAAAAAAATCTGCAAGACAAATATTAGATAAACAAGGAGAGTTTTCTCCTTTGAATGGCACCTTCCTACAAAACACTCAAAACAAAGATTAAACCACTCTGATACCATGTTAGAAATGAAAAAGAAATATGAAAATAAGCAATACCAAGAAAGAATCTAAGCGAGTTATTGCATGAAAGGATATTACCATAAGTTTGAGAGAGAAAGCTTCAAGATCCAACACCATGAGACAAGAGATTTGAAAGGGGAAAGCAAAGAAAACCCCTTGTGACATTATGAATGAGGCATGAAAAGCCTAAGAAGAGGAGAGAGAGAGAGAGAGCGAATTGCTCATACAATAATTGAGAAGAGGAAGAAACCTCATTAGACTAGGAGAGAGGAAGAGACATCTCTTTAATAGAGATGTGAGAAAGGAGTTGCATGGTAACTCCCATATCTATGTATGCCACATTTCATAAATGTGTGAGGGCCAAGTGTGAGATTCCTCTTAAGGAGGAATAAACTAAATTACAAATTACAATAAATATTTGTCCTCACATATTCCACTAGAGGACGAAAAATAATGTAGTGGAAAGAAGACAAAGAAGTATATTAGGATACCTTGGCTTATATCCTAATATATTACAACAATGATTAATAGTCTAACCTTGGTTTATAAATACACCAAGGAAATATTAAAAATTCTAACAATTTTTAGCTAATAAACTTTGAAAATTTAGGAATTAAATATAATATGAGATTTATGAAAATTTGGGTTTTCTGCATTTGAAACTCAGTCAATTAGGAGAAGAATTTGCCTAGTACAATAGGACTTTGATGATGAGAAAATGCACCAAAATTGATTAGATTATTAGGTGCCAATTTTGGGGTGTTCCATTTTCCCCCACTTTGAATTGATGTGCGAGCAACGCATTGATTCAAAGAACAGTCTGAAGTGAAGATGAAGATTTTGGAAGTCTAAGTTAGGTCGCCAAGACACCGATTAGATTAAGAAGCAGAATCATCTGAGAGAAGTTCAGAATCAGGGTTAAAGTGCCCCAATGTCCACTGATAGCTGATGAAGATCTAGGACTATCTCCAAAATTAGGGTTAGATTGCCCCAATATGAAGGTTAGCCTTCTGAGATCTAGGTTAGATTGCCTAGATAACGGTCTAAAGAGTTTTTGAGAGTCATCTTCAGAACAAAGTGTAACTTTCAAGAATTAGGGTTAGATTGCCCCAATACCCAATGAGATTTCAAGAATCATCTCAGGAATGAAGCTTGATCCCTTAGGATCTGAGTTAGATTGCTCAGATACCTAGAAAGATAGATGACAATATGTCCCTAGAGATTCAAGATCATGCAATATCCAATTTTGACCATAAGGTATGTAAAACTAAATATGCCCCAAGTGATGAGATGCCCCTAGCAATGGGGATTTGATTCAAATCAGACTAATTCGAGAATGATGCAAAAAGATTCAATGATGCAATCATCTTGCCCCCTCGGGAGTGAAATTGAAAGAAGACACATCATAATGATGAGAGAGAGAAATCACAAAAATAGATAGATCAAGAGACAGAAGAATTGATTTAGAGAAATCGAGGGGTCCTGTTGATTAGGTTTGACCATAGTTGACCAGAATTGACTAGAGTTGACTTTGATGAAAAGATTGCAAAAACTGAGAAAAAAGATAACAAGAGATAATCGTAACAAGAAAGCAACATAAAAAAATTGACTGCACAAGCGTCTAATCATGTTGGTCCCAAAATTGTAAAACATGATTTTAAGTTGCTTAGGAGTGTCAAATTTTGATTTCGATCATAAAAATGGATTCAGAACGGTCCATTTAGCCAAGGGTGCAACTTTCATGGAAAATAGATCACTTTGAAAAAATAGGTCAAACGCTATATAAGGCCCAGAGGGGTCATTTTCAAATCATTATTCACCTTTGACTTTAACGATGGCGAGAGCTCTAGCTGACATCGATAGCATTCCCATGCACACACATCGATTTGAGTGCACCTGAGGACACAACCGACCCGTAGAGTATGACGCACCTGTAAATACTTATAACCTGATCCTGTATCTCTAAAAAAAATTTAGCAGTGTTTAGCATTAGCATGTTTTAGGGCTGTTTAAACTTTGTCCTGCCCAATCTCACGCGAGGAAACAGTTTCCTCACACCGGGCCTGATCGCCTTTCGTGCAAGGAATCTAAATCCTCGTGTGGGTTGGGGATTCTATGTATGAGCCCCTCCTAGTGCTTATGTGAAGAGCGCGCATGTTCCACAAGAGATTTCTAGAATCTCATGCGAGAACACATCCCGCCTTGCTTGAGCTAGAAAGATCACGCAGGACAAGAGTTTCCTCACGCGAGAAAAGAGTTTTCTCGCATGGGAAACTAGTAAAAATAAAAAATTGTCATTTTTCTTGTGTCGCAGAGTCAACCAGTTGCCATATCTTAAACTGTGTGTAGAATAGTTCCATAGCTACATTTGTTGTCTTTTTCTTTGAAAAATCATCATTGTTGAGGTACTGATCTAATTTTTTCACTTGCTTTGCGAGTCGATCTCCCAGACATCAGTTTTAGGTCCCATCATCCTATCATGGGTGAGTTGTTACAGAGATTATCAGATGTTGATGGGGCCCACATTGATGGGCTGGGATTGACATATCTGTGTGATGTACCTGATATTTAGGTAAATCACAGACTACTTGGAGCCTTGGTTAAGCATTTCCATTCGAAGACAAATACTTTTCATTTGACACAGGGAGAGATGACGGTGACTTCGGAGGATGTATACCAAATTTTGAGAGTGTCATTCCATGGAGCTTGTGTAGAGTATTGCACGCAGCCTAGAGATGGTACACAGGATTTGAGGGCCATCTTTCAGGATGATTTGGTGATGGGTCAGGCCATCTCTTGGGAGGATTTAATACGGACCTATGGCCGAGATTATCCCTTGGCAGTTGTTCTTGCACTATTTATGAGCTATCATTTGGTTCCTGATCATGGTCAGCATGGTTTAGAGTGTGGCTGGGGCGTTATGCTCTAGAAGATGCTAGTTGTACTTGTGGTTACTTTTGAATGGGGCGAGTGCATGCTCACACAGATGTATCATGAGATGCACGAGATCATGTATCGAGGTGCCCGTACTATGGCGGCAGGAGTCATCATTTTGTAGATCTGGGCCTGGGAGCACCTTCCCATATGTAGGCCCATTTTTCAGGATACATAGAAGTCATTAGAGCCATACATTTACAGATACACTGGTCTGATGACGCATCCCGCGCTGGATAAGACTAAGCAGTAAAGGGCACATATTGATGATATGGCTGCAGTCATATGGAAAACTTGAGCGGCCACTAAGGCTTGGGATGATGCTCGTCATGAGCTATCATACATTTTTTTCTTGCATCCTCTGATAGGACGTACCATTATTGTCATTGAGAGCTTCTTGCTCACGCGCGTATTGCACTAATTTGGGAGGCTGCAGGATGTGTCTCTTGAGTATTGTACTTATGCCCGATTTGTTGATGAGAGGAAGAAGGGGTGGTAGAGATTACTGGATAGGGGGCACAACATGATAGATGCTTGAGTACCACCAGCTAGGTGGGATTATATGGCCGCAGTGACAAATGCAGGTATGACACCTGCATATAGAGACTACATGTTAGCCCATTCATTCCCCAGATTCGTAGCTCCAGTGGGTCAGATACCTTAGGTGGTGCAGCCACCACCATAGTAGTAGGCACAGCAGGTTCCTTCTCTGGGATAGTATCCTCAGGATCAGCAGCCATAGCAGTAGGAGAGAGTTGTACGGCCCTGTACAGTTCAGACAGATATCCTTGTGAGATCTATGGGATTAGATGTAGGTGCTGGGCCCAGTGGCAACCAGGACATAGCTGTGGAGTAGGGGGATGATACAGTGATGTCTGATGCTATTTTGACTGACCCTCTAGTAGGTGGATAGGTAGCACAGTTATAGGAGGCTCTCTAGAGAGTCAGGGAGAGAGCCCGTGAGACACAGAGAGAGCGTGATGACCCCCACATGCAGGTGATCATCAAGGATACATAGATATCTAAGCAAGACAAAGAGATCTGGGAGTTGCAAGATTCATTGGTGAGATCACAGCTAGAGACCAGATATGAGGCTACTTAGGCTTCTTACTATTATGCTGCGTATACTATTGCAGTACTTGAGGTAGCAGATCAGATTTTTCCTTTCACAGAGTTTGCTGGTGCACAGATCATTCCAATGGGACCACCTTCAATGGGTCCTCCTCCACAAGGTCCTCCTCCTCAGCAGTAGCACATATCACCCCCTCTGCCTCCTCCAGGTGGTTATATTTTGATGCATATTGTACCACTATTTTGACATATTGTGCTCAAGTAGCACCCTTGTACATTCAGACCGATCGATATATGTATGAGCTTGATTTTTGGCATCATTGTACATGTGTATATATTTCTTTAAATGTGTATGTTTTGTGAGATGATTCCCTATATGATTTAGATGTATGGATTTAGAGATGTATGTAATGGATGAATATGCAAATGTTTATGCACATGTTTTATTGATGTATGAAAATGCTATGGTAGATGTTAGATGGATAAATGCTATGTATTATTTGATTTATGCTTATAATGGATGCACATGTTTTATGGATATATGTATGCAAATGAATGTATGGAAATGCACTTCTTGGAAATGAATGTAATGCAATGGTACTAATCATTTCATGCAGGATATTTGCAATATACAACATGTACTAACCAAAAGAATGCGCATGAAGATTGAGAACGAGGACCGAACACTCGTGCAGTCGACAAGAAACAATGATGAAAGATGAGGACCTTTGAAGAATGAGAAGATGATGAAGAGAGCACCAAACTACCATGATGCAAGCCTAAAATGAGAACGCAAGCCTACAATGCAAATGCAAGCCTAAGCTAAATGCAATCCTAGGACTTTGGTTGTTGGACTCATCGTATTTATCATCATCGAGTGCTTTTGGATCATCGAAGTCAATACAATCCTTACTGGTGCCGCTACAACCATACGAATATGAATATGAATTTCATTGGATAAAATATAGGAAATGAACATAAGCACCAAGGCACAAAAGCCAAGGTGACGCGAACATTGTTCCTAGCTTGATATAGTAACAATTCACAAGTAAAAAATCAAAGCAATAATAGTCAAGGAGATAGTTCCAACCTCCCCTTGGCATACAAATGAACAAGATCAAGGGATGTGAGGCTTTTCCACCTTGATGCAGAAGCTCTTATCACATACACCCTGTTTATTTGACATTGTGGGATCATCAAAACCACACCAACAAGCAGTAGACAAATAAAATATCAATAAAATTCATAAGGACAGACAACATACTACGAAAGAGTCAATCATATCTCAGCATGTTTCAAGGCTTACAAATGTGTCTATGTTTAGGGTGTTGAAAAAAACCATTGTTCTTCTGATTGTAATGTGTTTGATGTCTATCGAGAGATGTTTACATTGTGAGATATCTGACATGTGTTGAAAAACACTGATGTATCCAAAGAGAGTGTTGAGAAACACTGTTTGATTAAGGTGTTGAAAAACACCAATTTTCGCTAGTAGAGATTTGTCCTTTGACAAGATTACTGACTCAAGTGTAAACCAAAAAGTGATCGAAATGGTAAGTCATGCCCCCAAGTAACGAATGGATTGAAGTTGAACAAGAAGATAGCAAGATGATGTGAGAAATCTCAACAATGTAGCGATAGTAGGTAGACTCAGTGAGAACCACTGGTGACTGTCGCAAGAGATTCTCAAGCATAATGATTGATAATGAGATCTACGCATCATCAGGAAAACACAGTGAGAACCATTGGTGACTGATGCAAAAGAGAGTCTCAAGAAGAGATGAAGTTCCATGAAACATCGGTAGGCAGACACAGTGAGAGCCACTGGTGACCAAAGCAAGAGGAGAAAAAATCCAAAAGAATAAGACAATGCCCCCTAGACCAGGAACATGCCCCCGAGTGTGACCAGTTTCAATCCATGTGAGGTCGAGAAAAATCTCAAAGATGACTGAAAGAAAAAGCACACTAAAGTAGGAAAGTGAACTAAAGCAAGAAAGCAAACTAAAGCAGGAAAGCAAACTGAAGCAGGAAAGCAAACTGAAGTAGGAAAGTGAAAGAGCAACTACAAGAAAGCCAAGATATGTTGCGACCGATAAAGCATTGCAGAACAAGAGGCACCTGTTTACCAGGTTTTCAACATCTTGGTAGAAATTCTATTTTTTCTACCATGACACTTGCTTACCAGGTTTTCATCAATGGCACATTTTTCTCTTTTTCTCTTTTTTTTTTGTATTTTCAATTTTTTAATTTTTTTGTTCCTTTCTCTTTTTTTTTTTTTTTTTGGGTATTTTTATTTATTTATTTTATATTATCAAGGCGCATGTTTACCAGGTTTTCACCAGGATCATAGATACATCAAAGTGCCTGTTTGCTAGGTTTTCACTAAGATGATCATTTTTCACGACATTTTGCAATTTTTAGGATTCCCTCAGAAATAAAGTATGTACATGAGCATGCAGAAGATATCTCAACTGTAGAATTTCTTTAGGTGAAGAGCATTGATAGGCTCTTTGATTGGTTCACCTTTTGTAGTGGAGAGCTGATAAGTGCCAGACCCAAATACTGCAGTAATAATATAAGGACCAAGCCAATTCAGCTAAAAATTCCCTTTCTGAGTTCGCTGTTGCTGATTTTTAGGATTCTCTCTCAGGACGAGATCACCCATTTGGTAGTCTCTTGGTCTAACTTTCTTATTATAGCTATTTGATATCCTCTTTTGATATGCTCTGAGATGATCAAACGCCACCTTCCGACATTCATCCAGTAACTCAAGCTCTTGTAGCTAAGATATTCTAATGTTATCATCTATAATGAGGCCTTTCAAAGAGATTCACAAGGTAGGAATCTCAACCTCAATAGGAAGGACAACATTTGCACCATAGACTAAAGAAAAGGGTGTGGCCCCTTTTTTCATTCTTATACTTGTGCGATAGGCCCATAAAGTCGGATTAATCTTGAGGTGCCAATCCTGTCTAGACTTGTGTACCGTACGCTGCAGGATCTTGAGAATTGTTTTATTGGAAGCTTAAGCTTGCCCATTACCCTGGGGGTAATAAATAGAATACCAATGTTGAATGATCTTGAACTTAGTGCACAAATTTGTCAGATCTTTGTTCTTGAACTGTCCCCCATTGTTAGTGATAATAGAGGAAGGTGCACCATATCTACAAATAATGTAGTTTAGGATGAACATAGCTACATATTTTCCATCAGCTACATTGAGAGGTACTACGTCAACCCATTTAGTAAAATAATCTATAGCAGTGATGATGTGCTTGTGTCCTCTCAAGGAAGATGGATATATCTGACCTACTAAGTCAAAAAACCACTGTTGAAATGGCCAAAAAGTGATAAATGGAATGAGCTCCTTAGCTGGAGCGTGAATCAAGTTACCATGGAGTTGACAATGCTTACAAGATTTGGAAAACTACATAGCTTCCTTCTCCATATCAAGCTAGTAATAACCAGCTCTAATAAGCTTATGAGCAAGTGTCAGACCATTTGACTCATCAGGTTCTAGACACCTAAGGAGGGTACCATCTATACAAGTCATTTTCTATGATGACGTACCGTGAAACACTACAGATTAGATGGCATTTTTCATTTCTAGTATAGGTATTAGGAATAGTTTGGTCATAAATATAAGAGTAGATGTGGTGGTAGTGAGATGAATCATGTCCAATTATTGAACAGACCATCTGGGAGTCAGGAGAGTCATAGGCAGGGTAGCATAATGTCTCCACTAGGAACTCATGTCTAAAATCATTCTCTGGCATTTGCAACATAGAGGCCAGAGTAGCCATAGCATCAACCACTTTATTATCAGCCCGGGGAATTCGCTGAAAAGTGACATGTGCAAAGTAATTCTTAAGGCTTTCAACCATCTTTTTATAGGGTACCAACTTTTCATCTTTGCTTTGATAAGTGTTGTTGACTTGATTCATAGCCAGTTGTGAGTCTCCAAAGAATTTTAGTTCATCCACTCCCCATTCAATAGCAATCTTGATTCCATTGATCAAAGCTTCATACTCAGTGGTATTATTGGTACAAGGGAACATCATTTCGTATGCCTTCTGTAAGGAGTACCACTGAGGTGTGATAAACAAACTTCTAGCTCCTGACCCCTGTTGGGTGAATGAACCATCAAAGAACATTGTCCATCTCTGATATGTGAGAAGCATAATAGACTCATCTAGGAATTCCATCTTCAATAGTTGGTGATCTATAAGAGGTGCTTCAGCCAATTGATCCACAATCACCTGTCCTTTGATAGATTTTCTCTCAACATATACAATATCAAACTCACTAAGGAGCATGACCCATTTAGCTAGTCTACCTGTGAGGGTAGATTTACTAAGTAAGTATTTCAATGGATCAATATTTTTTATTAGCCTCATAGTGTGAGCCAACATGTAATGTTGTAGCTTCTGGGAAGCAAACACTACTGCTAAACAAGCCCTCTCAATTACTGAATAATTCATTTCATAAGACACCAATGTTCTGTTGATGTAGTAAATGGCTATTTCTTTATTATTTGGATCTTCTTGGGCCAAGAGAGCACCCAAGGATGTTTCCATTTCTTAGATATATAAGATCAAAGGATTCCCCTAAATAGGAGGCATCAGTATGGGAGGATTGGCTAAATATTGTTTAATCTATTGAAACCCCTGTTCACACTCTTTGTTCCAGTCATAAGTCACACCTTTATGCAAAGTTTTGGTGAAAGGTTGTGACTTGTCAGCTAATTGTGAGATAAACCACCTGATAGATTGGATTTGACCTTTGAGACCTATGATTTATTTGATATTACGGGGTGGTGGCATTTCCATTATAGCTTGTACCTTTTCTGGATCCACCTAAATTCCTTTTGCTGAGATGATGTAGCCAAGTAATTTTCTTGAAGTAACCCCAAATGCACATTTCTTAGGGTTTAGATGCAACCTGAATTTCTCCATACGATCTAGTGTAGGACCTAGATCAGTGAGATGTGTCTTTCTATCCATACTTTTCACAAGTGTGTCATCCACATAGTTCTCCATTGTCCTATGCATCATGTCGTGAAATATTGTAGTAATAGCTCTTTGATAAGTAGCCCCAACATTATTTAAACCAAAGGGCATAAAATTCCAATAGAATGTACCCCATGCACAAGTAAAAGTTGTTTCTCTTGGTCCTCTGGTGCAATTTTGACCTGATTATAGCTAGAGAAGCCATCCATTAATGAATACATCTCATATCCCACTGTCATATCTATGATCATGTAAATATTAGGGAGTGGAAAATCATCCTTAGGACATTCCAAATTTAAATCTCTAAAGTCTGTACAGATCCTAATAGATTTGTCATGTTTAGTCACTAGGACTATATTAAAAATCCACTCTGCATAATCAATCGCTCGGATGAACCCAGCTTTCAGAAGTTTTTCCAATTCTACCTTGATCAATAAAGCTACATGCGGATGCATCTTTCTAAGTTTTTTCTTGATGGGTTTTACACCTGGAGCTATTGATAAGTGATGCATAATGAGATCAGGATCCACACCTGGAATGTCAGAATATGTCCATGCAAAATTTATCTTTTTCTCTTGGAAAAATTCTATAAATTCCTTAAGTTCTTCTATAGATAATGACTTGGCCATGTGAATGATATGTGAATGCTCTTTTGTTCCCCGATTTATCAGCTGAGTTGGTTCAATTAACACTGATGAGCATTCCTGGAAGTGACTCAGAAGTGCATCAAGTACCTCACCCTCAGGTGCCTCATAGAGGTTTTCACCTTCGGGTATGTCTTTTCTTTTTACTTTTTTGGCTCTGATATTGCCACAATGTGGTTTTCACCATCAGAGCACTTATTTTTTCTTATTTTAATTTTCTAACTATGGTACTTGATGTCGGCCTCGGTAATGTTGACACTTTCTTCACTAGTGGAGGACATTATGGGCTCAACAGCATGAAGGTAGTAGGCTAAAGTGTAATCATTCTGGAATGTGAGGACTTCACTGGATGAAGAAGGGGAATTCTAGTCTATTAATTCAGGATGTTTAAGGGAAAGAGATGTGATAGGTTCAAGTGCGTTCACAGTATGGTCATCAAAAGTGTTAATTAGCAAGCTGAGAGCTAAACCAATCTCATCCAAAGGTGTGTTTGAATCATTTTGATCCCTAACGACCGAAGTAGAAGACATGTTAACACCTATAGACTCAGACTCATTAGGCTTTTTACTAGACCCCTCACTTACGTCGAGAAGTCTTTCATAAGATCTTGTTGACAAACTATCAAACTCATACTCATGAGATTCTATATCCAAACTCTGACTTGGGTGCTTGCACCATGAAGGTTTTTGAGTTCTTGCAATACTAGATTATTCTTGTGTCAACCATTCTTGAAATTGTAGTGGTATGTATTGTTCTCCTTTGAAGTTAGGATCTTCTAAGTCTTTCCATTGCTCAAAAGTTAGTGTCTCAAAGGGAATGGTTTGATCAAAATCACTGTTAGTTTCAGCTGTACAGGTACATGGCACAAACTTATCTGGCTCAGAAAATAATGCTACCAGATCTAGAAGAATGGGATAAGGAAAGCAATCCTCATCCAAGCTATCTTGTATAGTGTCGACTACAGTTGTGCCTTTGGGTTCTGGTCATGTAGGTTCTACCTTTGGCACAAATGTATTGATCCCTAAGTAAAATGTGACCTTTTTGAAACCTAAACCAGTGGTGTCTTTTTTCTTTTGACCTATAGCTTAGATAGGTTCCACTAACCCATTGCCATTCACACCTATCAGGCCACTTCCTTTGTACCCAAAATGTTTCATAATCTCAAAACCCTCACTATTAGGATTTAATTCATGAGCCGAGGCAGTTTGTTTAGCTATGTTCTTTCCTTTACAAAGCCAAGCCTTGATAGCTTTTTCTTTGTCTTCATCTTCAAATGGTGTATTAGACCATACAAATGAACCCTCATAAACTATCTCAGGGGTTACAAAAGATTTGTTATGCTTAGAAGGTCTCCAATAAGATTGGGGAGATAGGGGTAGACCTGCTAATGATAGTACGGGTTCCATTTGATATCCCACCATGCCTATATCTATGATTTTCAGTGTCTGTTCCATGTCTTTGAGCTTGGCATCACAGAGTTCTATGTATTCTCTATTAGTTGGAACAAGATTGTCAGCTGATTGAGTGAGAGCATTACAAGAAGAACCCATGCTAGCGGGAACAGTCATCTCTGCGCCTTGAAAATAAAACTTGATACACTGATGGTATGTAGAAGGAACTGCTTGCATCTCATGGATCCATGATCTTCCTAGAAAAATGTTATATGAAAGAGGAAGGTCTAGCACCTGACATATGATGTCTCTTTCAACTGGGCCAACCTGAATGGGTAACACAACAAGACCTTTAAATGTTCTCTCTTCGTCATCATAAGCTTTTATGGTAATTCTCTTGCATGAATCTATGGGATCCTCACCATAACCTAGTTGAGAAAGAAAATGAGCGGAGCAAATATTAAGACCAGCACCATTATCAATGAGCACACGATAGACTAGCTGTTTGCCGATCATGACTTCTATGTGCAGGGGAGAATTATGCGGGTGACTAATTGAGCAATCATCTTCTTTAGAGAAGGATAAATAATTTGGTGAGGTTAAATGACCCACCATGGATTGAAACTAATCCAAGTTGATATCTTTGGGGACATTAGCTTTGGTGAGAGCTTTGTCCAGAATCTGCCTATGAGAAGGCGATATTTTTCAGTAGCTCAAAAATAGTTATCTGAGCATTGGTCCTTTGAAGCTGGTCAAGAATGCTATAACCAGTAGTAGGAGGTTTAGGGACCACCTTCGTGGTCTTGTTGGTAGAACCAACAAAATTCTTATTCACAGTTTGTTTTAGTGCAGACGTAGTAGCACGAGGGTTAGGACCCTTGAAAGAGATTCTAGCGTTAGACCTAGTAACAACATTCGCACAATCTCAAGATGTTTTAGATTCTGATAATCAAGACCCAGGGCCTCTCAAGACAAATGGGGTTCTGGGTTTAGAAACATTCCCACTTCCCTTGCTAGTGAACATATTGCAATATTCCACTTCCATTGGTTCAATCATGTTGATCACATTATTGTAAGTGGTATTTGTGTAATTAACTTTGGCATTATTATTCTAAGCATTGGAGGATTCACCTTTCTCATGACGAGGAAAGGGATCTTTGAATGCTTCATGATCCAAATTCTTGTTATGATTCTCCACAACGATAACCTGATTATCGATCAAATCTTGAAATTTATGTCATAATTGGAGACAAGTAGCAGTCTTGTGACCTTTGTTTTGATGGTAATCATAGTAAGCATTCTCATTCCACCAATGAGGTCTTGGTTGTGGATCGTATAGACATTTCTCCAAAGGAGCAAGAATCTGATTTTGCACCAAAGTTTTGAAAACCACATCAAGCGGTTCTCCCAGAGAGGTAAATTCACGCTTGTGTCACGCTACCCAAGGTTTGTTTCCAGAAAATTTAGAAGGCTGTTGAATATTGATTGCATTCTTTTTGATAGCTTTGGTCACTTGTATACCCAAGGTGAGATTAAAGACCGGTTTCAAAGAAGTTGAATTCACATTATCGACCACCCCATCATTCACAACATCTCTATTTTTGTTGGGAAATTTATCTTTGTCTTTGTTGGACGATGAGGAATTTTTCTTATTATCTTTATACAAGGTTAATTCACCTTTTTTAAACATGAATGATTCTATTCTCATAGCCTATTTTATCATACTATCAAAGTTAAGGGGTCCTTGAAGTTGGACTTGATACCCGAAGTCAGGGGTGAGATTATCTAAGAATATATCGAGTTTCTCAAACTTGGGTATTTTGCGAGGGTACTTTATGCAAAGTTGTCTCCATCTTTGGAGAAATGTCAAGAATGGTTCCCCTTACTTCTGTTTAAGGTTGCAAAGATCCCTTATGTTGACAGGATGTTGAATATTATGATAATAGTGCTGCATAAAAAGATTGGCAATCTCGTCAAAAGTTTTGATGCCAGTGGGCAATCGTGAGAACCATTCCATAGCGGGTCCACCCAAAATTCATGGAAAAATATGCATCAAATACGTTTGATCATGTATAAACTCCATCGACAAGGCACCAAATTCTCTTAAATGATCCTGGGGATCAGTGGTACCTAGATATTTGTCATATTTGGGGAGCTCTACACCTTTGGGAAAAGGTGGCATAACAATGCTCCTATCAAATGGAAAAGGACATATACTTTCCATTGTGAATTGTTGTGTAGGTTTTTCCTTATCTTTCATAAGTTGGCTGATTTGACCTTGCATGTCTTGGATTATCTTATGTAATTTGGAGGTTTCAGTTTCCTCTTCTTTAGCGACAAGTGTTTCCAATTGGAAGTTTGCGGGTAATTTGACTCCTTGATTCGCTAAATCTAGAAAGTATTTTTCTTTGTCTTCCGCAAGGAGTATCTCCATCATCTTAATAAGAGATTTATTAGACTTTTTCATGTCTATATCATTTTGAGTTATTGGGTCATCTTCATTGCCAAGAATTTCATAAATGCTCTGAGTTTGGTCTTGACCCTGGTGTTGCTCTTGACCTTGTTCATGTTGAGATTGGTCATGACCTTGTATGTAATTGAAAGATGTTATATTGTTAACGTGAGATTGTTTTGTGTGCACTCCTTCAGTATGAGAGTGAGGACTCATAGCCGATGTGCTTTTTGGTGAATTAAAAGGATTGAAATGTTGGAACGGATCACTAAGGTAATGAGGCTCATTAATTGGATCAACCCAAACAAATGACTTCTTGTCACCTTGTTGGCTTGAGAGAAATGGATTACGCTGATCTTGAAACAACGGATTCGAAAAAAACTAAAGCACTAGCTTCAGATTCGGACTTGGGTCTACACTGAACAGGGAAGAGGAATGTGATGATCCCTGTTGATTATCCACTTGAATAACAGGTTCAGAATGACCTTTTCCTTAATTGTGAGGTTTACCTCTACCTAATCCAGAACCACGTATAAGAAAAATATTACCGCTCCTAGTCGTAACAGGCATAGACAAAGCTGATACGAGAGGAAACTTAAGATCTAACTCATAAATCTGTCTCTAAAGGTATATAAAAAAAGAGGTAATAGGCTATAACAACCAAGGTGTGAGATGCACCCGACACGAATCATCGGAGGTATGGCTAGAACAGCCGAGATATGACTATCATGTCGCAAGGTACAAAAAACAAAAGAAAAAACAACAGAGACAAAGAGACAAGATAAGTTCAAGTATGAATCAGTCAATTTGCAACTTGAAACAACTAGTTTCAATCTACAGAAAATGAGGGAACAAGAAATCAAATCCCAGACAAGAGGCAGATAAGGCAAATAAACAAACTCAGTTTTCAAGATAAAAACCAGATTTCAAGACACAGTGAGAACTATTCTCTAACAAGATTTCCAGGCTTAGGACATTTTTAAGATGATACACATTAGCAATCTCTATTTCAAGGTGACAAGCACTCGTTTAAAAACATGAAGTTTCAATCAGGCAGTAGTGACACAAACATTAGTCGTAAATAATTCCACCAAGGAAAAATCAACTTGGTAGAAGCATGGGAGTCTTTGTTTGATGATAGTACAGATAGTTTAAGACTCAAGAAAAAAAACTCAATTATCCCTACAAAGAAAATTGGTTGAGAAGACAAAATCTATGCCCCATTGTCTTATGTGTATGCGTGCACCTCACACAGCAGTGTCACCCTCGAAAGAGCACCCGTATTTTTGATGTTTCCAAGGACTAAGTATATATGTTCGAAGGTTAGCCTTAAATAGGGGCAAGTGTCATATACCAATTCAAACATCTAGGTGCATACCTATGTCAAGAATCTAGGGGAGAGATTCTTCCCTCCCCCTGCGCACAGATTATGTCTCCTTTCAGAGGTGAACCGGGTAGGCATCTAAATAAGAGAGTGTTTAATAGGATTCCATTCACAATAACCTCTGGTGCCTTTGATATAGATCTGGGGCCTCGTAGTCACACCAACACTTGTAAGTCACACACCCTTGCAAGCAAGGCTAGGAGCGGTGCCGCTCAGTATGACAAACAAGGCTTTCTCATGATGATAGTCGAAATCAATGAGAAAGAAGTTACTATGGCTTTGGAGTCTTTAGACTACAATAAAGAAGACTTTATTAGAGTTATGTGCAATCACCGGCGAAAGGTGTGTACTCACTTGGGTCATTCCCAGAGGTTCAACTTCTGGTAGGCCCTCTAAAGGTGACTCAACTTGTTTCGGATTCAAGGGTTTGATTTTCTGATTCTCTCAATGAGAGAAGAGTATACTTCTCTACCTTTGCACCTCACCCAAACACATCAAGCATGTTCATCACCAAGATAGTTTCACTCCACCAAGTCCACAAGTCTTTGGGTTTCTAATTCTTTCAAAGAGAGAAGAGCATAATCCCCTAACAAGTAGAAGTGCTAAAGATTCGCTATCTTGCTTTGCTTCCCCAAGTATCTGTCATCCTAGCAACATCTGGGTCTCGGTTTCATCCATGGGCATCACTTCCATATAATGAAGAGCCTATTACCCTACTTTGTTATTGGGATCCTTTTGAAATTTTAACAAAGCCCTATTTAGACTATGTGAATGAAAAAATAGTAAACAAACATGACGTTTTAATTATGCCTTTGACTATCATCCTGCAAGTAAACCATTAGCAAGTTTTGATCTTTGGCAAGTGAACCTGCAAACCACTATTATGTTGTAGCAGAAAACCAAAAATAGAAAAAATCAGAGTAGAAATAGATGTTATAATAGAAACAAAAAATGAAAAATTCTGAATTTTAAATGTCTGTCTATCAAAGTTCGCGCGAAAAAGTGCTTCGACGCATGCGAGAAAGTACTTCGACGCACGTGAGATTTCTATTTTCTCATGCGAGAGAGTGCTACTGGGAGAAAAAAATTTCACGGCTCAACGCAAAACTTCATGCGAGACTCCGTACTAGTACAGTACAGATGTACGGTAGAGCTCACAAAACATAGTCAAGCAGTTTGAAAATGAGGCCAGAAATCATTTTTTCTATCCTACGGTGGGTGCCAAAATTTAATATGCTGAAAGTGGACCTCTGAATTTGGCACAAACACAATATAGTCATTATACAATCGTTCAATTCACAAAATTGAACATGAATTTTTCACCTTGCAAACTTGATTGAAGTGACTTGTTTCCTCCTAATCAGTTGGGGATGTTGAGATTACCCTCAGAACGAGAGCCAACAACCTGACCATTGCTAACATGGAGGATTTCTAGAATGTAAGAAAAGACAAATTTGCCATTACTCTATGGAATTGAAATTGCACCTAGTCTATGAAAAGAGATGCATTTAATTTATGAATTGAGAAATGATTGATCTAGAATTGAATTACAACTAATCTATCAAAACAAAATGCAATTAATCAAGGAAAGCCAAATACTCTTATTCTAGGAATGAAATGCTTGTAATCTAGAAAAGAAATTGCTTTTAAACTAGAATTGAACTTGTCATTAATCTAGAAAGCTTTGAGAGAATCAAATTGAAATGTTAGACATATAAATGAATCTTAAATGAAAGCAATACATCTTCAATTCCAATTGAAACTAGCCTAATTATGCAAATTTTAAGCTTAAAGCATGAAAGAAATTAAATCCAAATTGACTATAGATTTGATGCTCTCAAAAATCATCCCCTCAAATGCAGAAAATGAGGTCCAATTTATAGAAAACCATGAAAAGAGAGTGAAGAGTTTCTTGAAAAGAAATAATTGTCTCTTCATTCTCTTCTGAGACAAAAATGCAAAGATTATTTAAATAAAAGGGTGAATTATTGCCACATGAGTGTCCTTTCACATGGAATTATGGAATTCCTTTTTGAGGATAATTCATCCAATAATTAAATAACCTTTTAATTCATTTTATGTATATTAGCCAAAGGGGGTGGAATTTATTTAATTAAAAGCACTTAAGACTTTAGGATTAAATCAATTAATCATAGGGGTTTTTTAGCTAATAAACTCTGAGAATTTAGGAATTAAATATAATGTCAGATTTATGCAAAATTGGGTTTTCTGCATTTGAAACTCATTCAATTAAAGTCAATTAGGAGAAGAATTTTCCTAGTACAATAGGACTTTGATCATGAGAAAATGAACCAAAATTGATTAGATTATTAGGTGCCAATTTTGGGGTGTTACAGTACCAAGCCTATTGAACATATCCGAGAGTTTTTTTCTAGTTGCGTCGAATTCATCCATGATGAGACATATCTAATGCACCTATTCCCACAAAGCTTGGCCTGAAAAACAATGGAATGGTTCTCACATTTACATCATGGAATTCAGTCTTGGGGTGAACTGGATGAAAACTTCATAGCTCACTTCCATCATAACATCGAGCGCAAGGTCAGCATCAAGGACCTTTGCGATATCAAACAGAAGGATGGAGATTCTTTTTTGAAATTCCTATAGAGATGGAGGAATATGGAAAACCGCATAACATATGATGTGCCCAAACAAGACTTGATAGTCATGTTTGTTGACAATCTAATTCCAGACATGTCATTCACAACAGAGTTACAGTTAGCTCCGAACTTCACACAACTCATCGAAAGAGGAGTTCGTTGTGATGAGAACTTAGTCAAATGAGGAATCCTTGTAGATCCCACACAAATGAATATGAATAAGGATGCAATAGACAAAGCTAAGTGGTGGAACAAAAACAAAAATGTCACTAGCAATGGTGTCATTGATGTGAAGACAGTCAACTATGCACAACCCAAAGTGTCACTCCAAGGCATACCTATGGCCAACAAAAAACCCATGGGGCCCACTCAACAAGCATACATCCAAAACCAACCTCCTCCTGTACAAGCAGCCGCTGTGTCAAATAGTCAACAACAGAATTAATGTAGACCACGATTTCAATTCTAGCAATGAGATATCACACCATTAGGAGAGATGATAGAATCAACTTTACGCAAGTTGATACAATCAAACACTATCACTCTCCCAGAAATTAGGGACTTTGAATAGGATGAAAACAAACCAAGGTGGTATAATGACAAAGACTTTTGTGAGTTCCATTGGGTAAAAGGACATAAAACATCCAACTGTTACCTATTGAAACATGCTATCCAAGACTTGATTGACACAGGGACCATAGATGTGAAAAATACCCAAACCAAAGGCACAACTGATCACACTATTTTCAATGATACCTTTCATGATCACAACAAGGGAAAATCTTTCGGGTCTGGTGGACCAGCAAAATAAGTCAACTATACATATGCCAATAGTGATAATGTTATCAATTGCTTCAATCCTTCAAATAGCCACGTGGCTATGATCACTATCAAAGACCAAGGTAACAAATGTGCTGTAACAATGTGTCACGCCATAGTTGTCTTGCAAGGAGTACCATCCTTGTCTACTATATCGGCCAATCCTATAGCAAACTCGGATCCGCAAACAAGCAAAGTGGACCAACTAAAGTGCGCACCTGCCTAGATCTCCATGTTTGACCTATTATGCATATATCCATAACATAAACTGGTACTTGACCAAGCCCTTCAGAATGCAGCTATCCCAAGGGACATAAAACCTGAGAGCTTCCAAATGATGGTCAACTATATATAGCTGCTAACAAAAATGCCACATTCACAGACCGTGACGTGTCGCCATACAAACCCCTACATAATGATCCTTTGCACTTACTTGTCTAGGTGTACAAGAGTGCTATGTGTAGGGTCCTTGTTGATGGTGGAGCTGGGTTAAACATCTGTACTCTAAAGTTAATCAAACAATTGGGCTATTCAGAATCAAGCATTGATGTCACAAGGAGGATAAATATCAAAGCTTATGATGAAGAGGAAAGGTGCTCTAAAGGTATTATCATTCTACCTACCCGTATTGGTCTAGTGGTAAAAAACACTCCCTTCCAGATCCTAGACCTCGAGTTGGGATACAATATGCTACTAGGGAGACCCTGGATACATGAAATGCAAGATGTAACTTTGACATACCACCAATGCATCAAGTTCCCACACCAAGGAGAGGAAATCATCATAGAGGGAGATCCCAATCCTTTCCAATACTGTAATGCAGTCCAAATAAGAACTGATAATCAGGTACCATCAAACCAAGATGCAAGCATCCCATCCTCTTCAGATTTGAATCCCAAGGATGTCACATGTACAACAGGAAAGATAGTCATTAACCAGGATGCAAGTATTCCCTCCTCTGCAGATTCAAACCTTAAAGATATCACACAGAAAGTAGGTGAGATATCCATTACTAACAATGGTTGTGGTGAATACAGATATGAAGAGACTTTCACCATCACACACATACCTTAGAGCCCAAGAACTTATGGCATGCCACAAACTATCATTACAACAGAAACTCTGTGGCCTGTTCTATTCAGATGTCCACCCACAACCCTTGTCCAATGGAGAGACATAGCGGAAGAAAAGCCTTTTGAAAAATACATCAATACCTGGTTATACCAAGACCCACCAGAGACAGTCTGACCACCATTACCCCTCTCAAACTATGGTAATGGTTACACAGTGATACAAAGATTTGGGTATGATGGTACAACCAGGCTGGGGCAAGACAACAAGGCATAATGGAATTGTCTCTCCCGCCAACCCAGAGAAACACAAGAGGGTTGGGCTATGGAAAACAAAGAACCAGTCCTGTCATCCAAGATATTCAATTCAATCAAGAACAAATAGCAGAGATTCACTGGGGCACAACACAAAACATGTCTTGATAGGCAACATATTAGCACAATTGTTGCCCACCGAAGAGGGAACTACACAAACCCAAATAGACCTCCACATAGCAATCGATGATAACCAAGGAAGTGAGACATCTGATGAACATTCTATTGAGACAGACTCCCATGAGTATGAGTGGAGATCCCTTCACGACTCTGAACCATCAATCCCAGATTATTCCCCTTGGTCAGACACTATCATAAATCTAGAAGAATTATTTGACCAACTGACCATTACCAAAAAACCTTGCATAGACAAGCATGTCATTTATCAAACCTCAAGTGGTGCATCCATATCACAGTCTAGTTTTGTAGGAACCAAATATGTAGTCCCGTTCAATCAACCATAGCCAAACAACTGTGAAAGTATCTTTCTTGTACACCCTGAGCTCATAGAGTGGGATCAATAAGGACCACCTGATTTAGATGTCTTCGAGAATGATGAGGCTATAGCTCATTTCATGGTACTTAGGGAAGGCATTCCATTAGGAGAGCACAAGGAAGGCTTCTCCATTAAGCTCCACAGAGTGGCATATTTCGGGGAGGAAGATCCTCTTTCCAGTCCACAAAGGAAAAAAGAACAAAAGAATGATAAAAAGCTAAAACAAGACATATCTTCTAGCAAAAACCTCACTGAGGTGCTAGAAGATGGAAAGAAGGAACTCCTCCCCTTGACAAAGGAGAAGTCAACATTACTAGCAGAAGAAATAGAGGAAGTCAATTTGGGAGATGACAAGAACCCAAAGAACATATACTTGGCAAAATCACTAACCCCTGAGGAGAGAGAATAGTTTATTAGCTTCTTTAAAGCAAGGATGATCAATTTTGCATGGTCCTACTCAAATATGCCAGGGTTAGATCAAGAGCTAGTACTACACCATCTCTCATTTCTACCCAATGCCAAACCTGTTAAGAAGAAGCTGAGAAAGATGCATCCTCATGTTGCATTGCTAGTCAAGGTAGAGTTGAAAAATCTCCTACATGCTAAGTTCATAAGACGTATACCATATATGGACTGGATATCTAACTTGGTACCAGTTACAAAGCACAGTGGTAAAATACAGATTTGCATAGACTTCAGGGATCTCAACATAGCTTGTCCCAAAGATGACTTTCCTTTACCCAACATAGATATGATAGTAGATCTAAATGTTGGACATCAAATGCTATCGCTCATGGATGGCTTTTTAGGGTATAATCAGATAAGCATCGCATCAGAGGACCAACACAATATAGCTTTCACATGTCCTTGGGGGACATATTGTTGGAATGTCATGTCGTTTGGTCTAAAGAATGATAGAGAAACATATCAAAGGGCTATGACAACTATATTTCATGATCTCATCCATAAAACAATAGAAGACTATGTCGACAACATACTAGCCAAGTCAATACTTCAAAAGGATCATCTAAAAGTTTTGGGACCAATCTTTGACAGAATGCAATAATTCAAGGTCCGTCTAAACCCAAAGAAATATGCATTCGGTGTCATAGTAGGAAAGTTACTAGCGTTCATTGTGTCACATAGAGGAATCGAAGTGGACCCAGCGAAAGTAAAAGCAATATTGGACATGCCTCAACCATCAAACCTGAGACAACTAAGAGGGTTACAAGGAAGGCTCCAATCAATCAGGTGCTTCATAGCTCAGCTAGCAGACAAGTGCCACCCATTCCAAATCTATTGCACAAAGACATCAAATTCATATGGATAGAGAAATGCAAACAAGCAATTCAAATATTAAAGGACTACCTTCTCAAGTCTCTTATATTGGTACCAAAAGTCCAAGGTAGACCATTGCTTCTATATATCTCAGCGATGGAGTCAGCATTAGGTGTACTCTTGACACAACATGATGATGTGGGTAAAGATTGGGCTATCTACTATCTAATCAGGACATTGGCTAGATATGAGCTAAACTATATGGCAATTGAAAAGTCATGCCTTGCAGTTGTCTTCTCTTCCAAGAAGCAGAGACATTATATGTTGAGTCACCAAACAAAGTTGATCACACATATTGATCCTTTAAAGTACCTCCTAAGAAAATTTGTGCTCACTGAATGACTTGAAAGTGGGTAATGATCTTGAGCGAGTTTGACATTGAGTACTTAGACAGAAAGGCCATCAAAGGACAAGTGATTGCGGATCAACTAGTAGAGGCACCCATTCATGACCATCAGCCTATTATTTCTATCTTTCCTAATGAATCTATCATGACACTACAACTAGTGATTGAGGTATGGCAGCTATATTTTGATGGGTCGTTCACGAACCATGGTGCGGGGACAAGGATAGTTCTTATCACTCAAAATCATGATACAATTCCAAAGTCTTTTAGACTCAACTTACCATGCACTAACAACATAGCATAATATGAAGCCCTAGTCATTGGTCTAAAGATAGCAATTCAATGGAGAATCAAAAACCTAAAGGTCTTTGGAGACTCGCAGTTGATCATTAGTCAAGTCAAAAATGATTATATGGCCAAAGATGAGAAGCTCATACCATACAGAGCACAGATGGAAAAAATACACACCAAGTTCCATTACATCTTCTTCAAGAAAGTCCCACGAGCATAGAACAAAGCTGTAGATGAGATGGCTACCATAGCATCACTGATTGATATGCCAGGAAACGAAACAAAATTCTAGTTTCTAGTGGAGCAACTCTTGGTTCCATCACATCAGGCATCCATCAAAGAATCAACATGTGTCCTTGTTGGTCCTGAATCCCCATGGTACCAAGATGTCTATAACTATCTCCAAAATAGTGTCTTACTTCCCAACTTGTCTAGGAATCAGAGAAAGTCCCTCATTCACCAAGCCTCTAGGTATACCAACCTCTCAACTACTTTATATAGATGAAGTCTAGATAGAATACTACTATGATGTCTCACTTCCATGGAGTCCCACAAATCTTTGTATGAGGTACATAAAGGAATTTTTGGAACCCACAGAGGTAGCAACAACTTAGCTAAGAAGATCATTCGCATGGGATACTATTGGCCCACAATAGAGACAGATGCACAAAAACATGTACAAAGGTGTAGACAGTGTCAGATTCATGGAGACCTCATCCATGCACTAGCCTAGGAACTAAATCCTATCACATCACCATTGCCATTTTCCATGTGGGAATTTGACCTAGTGGGAAAAATTACACCTTCTTTAGCAAATGGACACAAATACATCATAGCAGCAACATAGTATTTCACCAAGTGGGTGGAATAAATTCTCCTCACTTACATCACTGGAAAGCAAATAGAAATGTTCATACTTAACCACATTATCTGTCGATACGGGATCCCTCAAACAATCCTGACAGATCATGGTACACCTTTCCAAAACAAAGATGTTGAAAAGATATGCAAACAGTTCCATATCAAACAAGGGTTCTCTTCCTTTTATTACCTTAAATGGAATGGCCAAGCCGAAGCTACAAAAAAGACAATCTTGAAAATCCTTAAGAAAACAATGAACAAATCAGGGTGAGACTAGCATTTACAGCTTAGTCCCACATTATGGCATATAGAACTAGTGTGAGAACACCTATAGGTTCCACTCCTTTCTCCCTAGTCTATGGATCATAGGAAGTATTACCCCTCAAAGTGGAAATCCCATCCCTAAGGATATCATTGAAGAACATAATCATAGATGAAGACTACAGAGTAGCAAGGCTCAGTGAACTGGAGTTACTAGATGAAAGAAGACAACATGCCTTCAACCACTTACAAGGTTATCAAAATCGCCTTAGAAGAAACTAGCACAACAAGGTGAAGCCATGAACATTTGAGGTAGGAGTCCTTGTCCTCATAGAAAATTAGAAGAATCAAGCAGAGCGAGTCAAACCTAGAAAGTTTGAGCCTAACTGGCTAGGACCATTTGTCATTATTGGCTCTACTCAGAGTGGGGCATTCATACTAGCAACACCAAAAGGAGATCAGCTCCCTGGATACATCAACAACATGCACCTCAAGAGGTTTTACCCTTGAGGTCTCTATGGTTAAGGCACCTATCTACATATCTAGAAAATACCAAAAAAATTAGAAACTACAAAATGTTACCTTGGTGAAAATCTGGCAATCAAGCGCCTTGGTGACAACAAAAAAAAAAAAATCAATCAAAAAAGATTAAAAATTAAAGAGAAACAAAATTGCTCTCTCAGTGAAAACCTGACAATCAGGCGCTATTGAGTAGGTACCTTGGTGAAAACCTGGCAAACAAGCGCCAAGTGTTCAAATCCAGCTTCACCATCAATGAACTACATGATCAAAAGCTTGAGCACACTTCACATGCCAGACTGACTACCCAAGCTATATCGAGAAGCATATTCCCCTCTGAGCACCAAGCACTTACCCATGGTTAATACTGGTCCACCAGACTAGGGGGCAATTCTAAATGTCCTGAAAAAAATCAAAAAATTAGATAACACATCAAAATAGCCTAAAAAGATCAAAAATCAAGAGAAAATCAATCTTCATAAAAAACATTCAAAAAATTACAAAATTCAAGCAATAAAACCAACTCGGTTATCAAGAGAGCAAAGGATGATCACGCCCAGTCAATCAATGTCACAATCATGAGCTTTGCGAATCAACATTGGTCTCATCTGACATAGCTTTATCAACCTATCAAATTAATCAGCAAGCAACCGTCGACTAAGCCAACTTATCAATTGTCACAATCATGAGCTTTGCGAATTAACATTGGGCCCATCTGACATAGCTTGATTAGCTGCCAAAATGATCAAATCAATCTATCAATTGTCGTAATCATGAGCTTTGCAAACTAGCATTGGGCCCATCTGACATAGCTTGATCAGTTGCCAAAATGATCAAAGCAATCAATCAATCATATCAAATAATCTTACACAGTGATGGATACGCTCAAACCAAATAGGTCAGTCTTATATGAGTAATCTATTGATGAAGCCAGACACACTCAAGAAATCAAGCCTATCTAAAGAGTCGAGCCAATCAAGAGTATCCAACGGCATCAAAGAACCATCCAAAATGTTGACTAGGTCAGTTAAGTCAGTCAGATGTCAGTCTATATTTCACAGTTATATTCTTATGCTACTCCAGGATCCACCATGTGAGGAGAGTAGCTATGATAGATCATGACTTATTTTCTTTGATTGTTGTCTGTTGAATGTTCACTTCAATTTTAGGGCCATGATGGTTTAGGATAAATGTGGTAGGTGCTGTCACTTATCTGGCAGTCGCGCAGTTCCACGATCTGAGCTTAACCCTGGGAAAGAATTGGACATTCCTTCTCTTTTATTTTTCTTATTTGGTTTATAGAATCAAGAGCTTGCAGCACTATTCAGATGGACTCTGAGTTGCTTTGGAGTTCTATCTTGGTTTCTATGGTCTTTCCCTTTATGTTGCAAACAAGAGCTCACGATGCTATCCAGATGGACTCTAGGGGCATAGGAGTTCTATCTTGTTTGCTTGGCTTTCCCTTTCAGAAATCAAGAGCTCACTGTGTTATCTAGATGGACTCTGGGTGCATAGGAGTTCTATCTTTGTTTCTTTGTTTTAGTTTAATTCAGAGGACAAACGGTATCCAGATGGTCAATATCTGGGTGCTTTTTTGGCTCTCTTTCTTTTCAAACAAGGAACATAGTTGAACCCAGATGGTCAATATTTGGGTGCACTAGGTTCTCTTTCTATTCAATCTCTCTACTCCTTCCGCTATCAAGAGGTCATGGTGGTATCCAGGTGGTATGTGATCTGGATCATTCGACGCTCTTCAGAATTTTAGAAAATACAAAAAAAGATGCAATGATGACAAATATGGGATCAAAAAAATATAAAAAAACATCCTTTCTATCATTCCATTCTATTAGATCAATCTCAGAGCACATCTATCCAAACTAACTTCTTTCTAACTAACACATGCATTACTCAGATATTTTCTGCATAATAGATTGCATTCATTCCATTAAGTACATCAGAAAAGAAAAAAACATGGTAGTTGCATACATGATAAAGCATAAAATCACATACATCCATAAGCATCTCATATAAACATGCATTTCATTTCCACCATTCTGAATATACATGTCAGTATCATAGGAAAATTAAATCATCCATATATAATTCTGCATGATAGAAACATATTGCATATACATCTCAACATCAAAACCACCAAATCATGTAGAATCATACATATAGCAAGTAAACCATTGCACATCATATCAAATACTCTAGTTGCATCTCATATAAATCAAACTATCTGAGTACAATGAACGGTCGCAAGTCTGAACAAAGAAGGTAATCAACATATATATCAATAAATATCAGTGTGTCGGGATACAAAAATGGATACTAGTCAGAGTATATAAAATGACATCACTACAAAACTGGTACATGATACATAAATCAACATGTGCTACCCCCACCCTTGCCAGGAGGTGGACAGGGGGGTTGCATGTCATAATCTATCCTCTAGGATGAATCAGGAGCTCTAACGCCATTGCTCTATGATCGTTGGGCCCTCCTCGATCTCTGGGAATCTATGTAACTAGGCACTCTCTGCTCTATCGGAACTGCACTCTCATAATGGTGCCACCAATAGTCAATCTCTCTCTGCACATCGCACCCAGATCTATAGTATCTATCTAGAATATCTCGGTGTGAAACATCGTGTACACTGTCAACAAAAGAACGAACCTCAGCTCGAGCCTGTCACTCTCTAGACTCGACCGCTGTAACCCGGGCCTCCAAAGTAGTGACACATGCATTAGATAAAGAAAGCCTAGCCTAAAGGTCCTGTAGCTATTTAGTGAGGCACTCCAACTCCAAGGGATCATCCTCCATACCTCCCATAGCCACGTCCATCCCCCCTCCTCTGCCCTATCTCCCTAACCCTCACCTCCTCTCCTCCTAACAACCCAAGAATCATCACCACTCTCTAAGCTCTCACCTGTGCTACTACCAGTGCTGCCACTATCAATAGAGGAACCAGTCCCCGCACTCTACTCATCTAGAGCCTCCACGTCTATATCCCCAACCTCAATGTCTACATCCTCAATGACTACTATGTCCTCCTCTCTAGCAGCCAAAACAACACCTGTCCGCAGGTGAACTGTCCGAACCAACAGGGGTGCTTCCTCCTCCATAGCCTCCTCATCCTCCAAAATAGTACCCAAACCAACTCAAGGACTATGAATCTGACCCCCACTCCTACCACCTCTAGTCCTAACTCTACCGCTAGCACCCCAGGACCAGGATCATCTCCCCCATCATCTCCCCTACCTTGTCCTCCATCTCTCCCTCCATCACGACCTCCCCTACCACGTCGTACCCATCGGGCCCTCTTCATAATGGTCCTGGCAACAGGACACAACACATTTTTAAGTGCAACTAGCCGAGCCTGCACCCAATGGGAATCATACTGAGGTGTAGTGCTTGCAAAAGACAAATTCAAATATCAGTACCAGCATAGATAAGGACATAAGTATCAAAATGAGATATGAGCAAGTATCATAGAGCAGAAAGGAAGTACATAAGCAATAAAAAAACAAAACAAACCTATGTCTACAGTAGCCGAATGCCAGGTCCATGCAATAGGAAGTAAGCCTAAAAACTCAGTACGGGCAGCATCCAGTGATAGAACACCACCCCATATAGTAGATTCCCTCAGCCTTCGAGTGAAGTATGCATAAGAATCAGAAACGTCCTGCTACTCGCCGAAGTGATGCAACACCCTATCGGTGTTGTGAAAGTCAATCATATGGACATGATCAGTAACACGTCCAATCAGGTACCTCCGCTAGAGACAGAAGGGAAGATGGATGTTCTCTCCAACCCACACTAGACAATCTCTATAAGGCCTCCAAATAAAATAAGGAATCATGTCCAACTACTGCCGCCAGTATGTCAAATGCCCCATATGAGTCTGAACAATGGCTCCATCATACATAAAGACATATGGCCTATCATCTGGAAGAGCACAGGCACCAACAGGGAAACATACATCAATATGCTCCCATGCCCATATCTGCAGCAGGGTCATACCGCAGCCGAGCGACTTACCATCAAGGTAAGTCACGTAAAACATATAGAAATACATATGGGACAACATGCATGGACCCCAAGAGAATATGGTACGATCCCTGACCATACACTGTAACACAGTACCGAAGCCGACAGAAAAACCACGTTGTTGATGATCGGGGCATATGATGGCACATATTAAACTACCTAGTAAGGTGGACAGCCTGTTAAGGCCCAAATCGAATCTAGACCAAGGAATATCATAATCACTAGCCAACCCAAGCTGATCCCAGGGCATTCTAGAAAGCTCGGTCAAGGGAACAATACCAGTACGGGTGGAATACTCCACAAGCTCACGCTGGATCAGAAGCTGGAGGATGCGATACACATCCTCCAAAGTGACAGTACACTCATCAGTCGGTAACCAGAAAGTGCATGTCTTAGAATGTCATCGCTCTACAAGAGCGGAGATCAGACACTTATTGGTTGTGATCTCGGGCATATAGCAAATCCAGTATAAACCAAGATCTCGAAGAACTGACCTCTCATCCTCTGCCAGCTAAAATATGTATACAAGACCCGCTGATCTAGACTCCTGACAATGTAGAATCTGCCCAGTGAACTGCACACAGAAATAAATAAATAAAAATATCAGTTTCAGTCATTACGACAAGTAACAAAAGACATAAAACTGAAAACAGACTCACCAAGAAATCAAGAGCTCCAAGTTCACAATGTGATAAATGAATGGCTCTTTTGGCTATTTATAGGGGATCCAAAAAAACCTAATTTCACTAGGAGCTCTGAAATTTCTTCCCGGTCCCTGGAAACTTTGATGGTCAATTACAGGGGCATTTTAAAGTACTTTTCAAATCCGTCAGCTACCGAGTTTCAAAAATTGCAGTTTCAACAAATCAACGCTCATGTCGCAAATTTTCGCTCAAATTTGTTGAGGGGGCATAAATACACCTACTACTGCCGAGGCAAGCTAGGGTAAAATCAGAGAATCTTTGACACACTGCGACAAGTCACATCGCATCAAAGAGGGCCAAATGTAGACACCCGAAAATGGACAGGCTTGCGACTTTACATTTAAAACACTAATTTTCATCTATTAATTAATATTTTTTTAATCATTAATTAATCATCTATTTTCTTCTAAATTCATTCCCCAAATCATCTAATCAAATTCTCAAAATTAATTAAATAATTAATTTTATTTAATTAATTAACCTTAATTGATTAATTACCATTAATTAATTAATTAAATTCAATTTCCTATAGTTTAAATTCAAATATTTAAACTTACTAGATAAATTCTTCCAATTAAGTTAATTTCAATTAAATTAATTTAATTTCATTGAATAAAGCAATTCTTAATAAAAAAGAATTCAATTATCTCACATGTTGAAAACTTTAAATTAAATATTCATTTATCTTCAAAGAGATAACTCCAATCAAATCACATGAGTTACTCCACCTATCTCTCCAGTCCACATGGGTAACTTCACCCACCTCTTCAGTTCAAAAAAGCAACTCACAATTAGCTCTTAAGTCAACCAAACTCTATCTCCTCTTTACCAATTGAAGAGGTGGAGTTTACTGATGGCTTCTCCAATTCCTTTTAATCTCAACCATTCATCTCCCTATCTCTGGGATTGATCTCAACTGTTCATTTCATCCCCAATTCCTATATAATAAACCCTTCATAACCATTTGAAAGATCTAGGATTTCAAGCTCTCGTGCGCCATTACTATGTCCGTTTGGTTCTAGCATTCAAGCCATCTTGCGATCACACACCCATTTCAATTAGCAAATTCTCGACACTTCTCAAGTCATAGACGCTGGCCCGCCAATACTGAGCATCAAGAACAACGTTTCGGAAGAAGTAGAGAGAAATAATAGAAGCTTCAAGCATCGTGGGGTTTGCATTTATTTGCTTTCATTTCTCTTGCTTCTACATTTTATTGATTATGTTTCAAGTTATTCATTTTAGTAGTTATTGTGTACTTGATTTATATCATTGGTGAAACCTTTGCTACTAACCCTTGCCTTTGGAAAGCTTGGAAATCCAGGGATCACGAAAGAAGGAGGCGTACAAAAGTGATAAAAAATAATAAATGTTTGCCAAAGAAACTATAAGGTTTCTGAGGCTTGACCCCCATTTGTGGTCTTGTGTCAAGTTAGTTGTTAGTTTCTTCTTTTGGACTGTTTGTTATGTAAGGGTTTCAAGTCCCTTCAAAACGTATTTTCGTTCATTCAAAACTAACAATATTATATTTATTTTTCATTATTATTATTTTTATTTTCAAAAGGTCAAGATCTAAATATAATAGCTAATAAATAATATGATAAGTACAATGTCAAATAAATATAAAATGATTATAAACAAATATTAATTTCTTAACATTTACTCAATAAATTTCTAATTATTTTGATCTATTACTCTTATCTTTTAATGTTGCAATGACACCAGCACTTAATCAACAAAATTACTAGAAAACACTATCTCTATTAATCATTTCATAAATTTTTTTTTTTTAATTTCTTAACATTTACTCAATAAATTTCTAATTATTTTGATATATTACTCTTATCTTTTAATGTTGCAATGACACCACCACTTAATCAACAAAATGACTAGAAAACACTCTCTCTATTAATCATTTCATAAAAATATTTTTTTAATTATTAAGTCTTGTACAACAAACAAGCTTCTAACTAGACAACTCTATTTATTAATCATTTCATAATAATATTTTTAAATTATTAAGACTTGCAAGAGCTTTTGTAGCATTGGGGCATTGTTCCTATATGACTCCCCTCTACTTCACCACCTGGTGGTGGTTCTCCTTCGGGCTCCAGTAGGCCCTCTCTTGGTGGTATGGGGGAAGAAAGATGATCTTGACCCACCTCCATCTACTGGTACTACATTAGCACCTTAATGGTTTTATGTCTCATGGACATTGCCTATTTGTTTAGTGATTTTATATCCTCCAAACTCTATTTTTTGAATGATGTATTAAATCTTTTTCTTAATGATAATACCTAATTCATCAAAGGAAAAATAAAAAAATAAAACAAAAAATCATTTTTTAAAAGAAAACAAACATATTCAACAGTCAAGCACTGATAGAATTGACAGATCTAAATATCAAAATCGTGGAAGCACATGCGTGTGTGCTCTCCCTCTACGACCATGACTTTCCATAGCTGGGAAAGATTATTGAAATAGACAAAATTATAAACCGTGCTACAAAAGAGGAATCTAGAATCTCAATAAAAAAAACCATGCCAAATGGAAAGCATTTGGGTCCGCGGTGAAACTTCTGTCGGCGCGGCGGCTCCTTTTCAAAATAAGAGTGGCTGTATATTTTCAGTGGCACTTGCACGTAAAACTAAGAAAAATATTAAAAATTTGTCGGCGCATTTGCTTTGAGAGAAACTGCCTAGGTATCTCAATTGTTTACTATTTTTAACATGTAGTTGATCGTGCTTTCCTAAAGTTTATTTTAGTTAGATTTTTTTAATGCATTTTATTCACAGTACTAAAGCAAAATTCAACGGTTTAGTGGAATCTACTTTCCACGGACAATCCGTAAAAAACATATATATAGCTGTTCAAATTTGTATATTCTTAATTAAAGCTAGGCACTATTATTATTATTAGTACTCATGTTTTATATTTTTCTTGTCGTTTATGGAGGGCCCACTCCATGGCTAACTAAGAATCCTCCCACCTTAGTCAACAATACATTTTAAATTTTATTAATTATTAAATATTGATGGACTTACTCTGTTAAAGGCATTAAATTATTTTTTGAATTTAAATATTAACATTTCATTTGAGTTTGTATTTGTTGACATTATTAAAACAAAGGTTCTCACAATCGTGGGAGACAGCTTAGGTGTTGTTTTTAATGCAAGATCAATCATTAAGGCTAGCCATATACTTTCAATATGAGTTGCCATGTCTTTGGAAAAAGTGATATGGACGAATCTTATGGCATCCTTATATTATAAAAGAAACCATTCCTTATATGAAATATGTCTTAAATTAATGTTTTTATAGAAGTTTCGTCTTTTGCTGTAGTGGGAAGTCATGCATGAAGACTCTCCCTAACTATGTATTTTTTTATTAATATTTTACTTGGATGATCTGTGAAGACACTCCCCAACTATGAACTTTTTTATTAATATTTTACTTGGATGGTTGTGAGTAGATTTTTTGAATTTCAAAATATGTTTAGTTTATAGTATGCTTTTCTTAAAAGTTATTATTTATTTAATTAGTAAAGGCTGACCAATTTAGTTTTGCACTTTAATTTGATTATTACGAATTAATTTTTTTTAACATTCTTAAACATCTAATATTTTGTTTTGATAAAATTAGAATGTAGAATTAATTATGAGATTTCTGAACTTATATAAACAAATTAAAATGATTTTATGTATTTTTCCCAAACACTTTTTCAACAAAAAATATATTGGTGGAATATTATTCATCTTTCAAATTGTTTAACCTTCCCATAATTTATAAAGCAGCTGTTTTTTTTATTAAGTAAAAATATTTCTATGGTGAAGCAGCTTTTACATTTAATTAAAATATTTCTATGGTGAAGCAGTTTTTTCATTTAATTAAAATATTTCTATGGTGAAGCAGCTCAAGCTTATCCTTATTAATAAGAGTGAATGTGTGCTTTCAGAGGCAGCTTTATAAAATAGTTGTCGATACAAAATTTCCGGGAGCGATGTCTTACAAATTCCCATGTTAGTGGACTATGCATTCTCCATTGTTGTTAACTATAGAAGATGCCAAAATATTATTTTGTTTTGTATTGAAAGATACCATAATATATTTCACACATTTAACATTTGTATTTAATATAATTTTGTAATTTTAGACATTATTGTATTCAAGACTTGTCACATGTGTGGAAGAGCACTTAGCGTTGCCCATTAATTTTTAATGGATGGTCAATTATTAAGGACGACTCCATATCTATAGTTTAAATATAACTTGCAATAGCTTGGGAATGGGATATAGACGAATCTTATGATATCATAAGAACATAAATTAAATAATAAAATTACATGTATTACATTGTTTCAATTTATTGTTTTATCAAAGTATTTTAATTGGTGGTAGATACTTTGGACACTTATTGTAACTCGTCATTTTTTACTTTTAAATATATGTTATTTGAACATTGAATTCCTTTGAAATCTTATAAGTTTTTCTTAAGTAGGTTAATGAATTCTTATTTTTGATATATTTAATTAATTATTAATATTTAATAATTTTTAAATTAAAAAGTAAAAATAAAAGGGTTTTATATTATTAATTAATGATACAAAGTAGATAGTTTATTTTGTTATTTATTTTTAAAATAAATTTTTAAAAATATTTATAAAACATATTAATATATTTATACTAATTTTTTCTACAATTTAATTTTCTAGTCAATAATATATATATATATATATA
>MU225126.1:645965-656120 GCA_018584345.1 Thuja plicata
TATATATATATATGGACGAAAATGACATTGCCATTATATTTTCAATAAATATTATTTAATAACTATTTCTTTTTCTACAATCTAATTTTCTAGTCAATAAAATAATTGTTATAAAAAGCTTCTATAAGATTATTATAATAGTTTTTAAGAGTTTTACAAATTATTCTAGTTCATATTATCTATATAGATTGACTTATGCTTATTATATGATATTTTGGAAATCTTTTACTAAATTAAGAGAAATTCTCTCAATTTTTATTTGAAAGGTTACACATGATCTTAATTTAATTATCAATAGGTATTAATATATTTTAAATTTTATTATTTTATTATAAATTTTGAGTCAATTTTCCTTTCTAAAATTTTGGTTTCATAAGTGCTATTATTATCCTTTTTTAAAATAAAAACAAATGTTATTTAATGTAACAATTCAAATAATCTTATGATTAATTTCATTTAGCTAGAGTGAATGTTATTATTTTTATTATGAATATGTCCCATTCATTTTAGATCGCCATCGTAATATGTGATATCATAAGGATAATATAGCCAACGTTTGACTCAAAAGTATTGAAAATTGTATATCTTGACAATTTATCACTATGTTTGGACCCGGTTTGGTGGATATGCCTTTTATATATCTTATTAGACCTGGTTTTGAGACCATTTTGGTAACCCTAGTTCATTCCCCTATTCATGACATTTATATTGTTGATTTTTCTATGATTGAGGTGCCCAAAACCCTTATGAGGGAAAAGTGGGACCAACTATCTAGAAATGAAACCTAGCCTTGCAAATAGTGGGTATTTAGCTAACTTTGTTGGCTTTACTTGAAATTATAAAACAAAAAGTTTTGTAAGATGCATATAAATGCAACTCCTCTCATTTAAGGTGGATCCATTGAGAAATTTTGTGTCATATCTTTGAACTCTTTGAGGTTTTCCTTACATTATTTCTTTATGCACATCATGTTTTGTAGATAAATCCACTAGCATCCAGAACATAATTGAATTATTAAGTGTTTAACATCATTCAATTTTCATGAATAAAAATTACCAATTTATTTTATTTCAAAGAATCAATATTTTATCATGGTAAGTATGGGTACAATAAAATAACACAATACGAAGGAAGATTATTGTTAGGTTTTTTTAATTAAACGCATGGCTTTATTAAACCTAGTTATGTATCCTATTTAGGTGTCACCTATTTGACTCCTTCTAGGTGAGTTTTCTAGTTGGTTGTTGACATTTAAGAGTGTAATAGAGATGTGTCAATTTAATTTCAACACATCATCCTAGTCTCTTGGGCGGTTTTTCTACCACTCTATTTCATTTCTCCTTTCGTGGTTGGACTTGGTTGCATTCTATGCCTATATGTACTCGACTTCTGCATTGAATCAAATGGTCGACTTTCCTCTCACATTTTCACTATTGTTCTTCTTATTATCTCTGTTAGATCTTGTAGGTTCTTTCATGGTATTAGAGAAAAACTGAGATATTTTGAAGCCTAAAATTTGATATCTTTGGAGGTTTTTTGTGTGTAGTGTTGGAACATGTAGCTTCTATGCATTTTTTTATAGAAAGAACATCTACATCTCCATAACTTTGTGTAATGTGTACGAATCTAACACGTTTGTGTTTGGGCACAATCTATGTAGAGGTCACAATCTACAAGCAAGGAAGGGTCTTTGTAACCAAGGCAGGTGTGTCATTCATGATCTGTATTGAAGGATCAATGGCCATAGCCCGTGTCAGCCACAACCTCCATTTTTATATTTGGAAAAATGATATATTTGGCGGAGTTAAAAAATTTCACCATTTTTTTTTTTGAGGAGGATAAATTTTTGAAGAGGAAAACTTGTTTTTCTCATAACTTTTGCTTGTGAACTCAAAGTTGAGCTCTAATTTTTGCAAAAGTGCATGGTTTTTCATCACAGGTCTAATGGAAACACTAATGTAATATTATTAGAGAGTTATATTTTTAGTGTTTTTATTTGTGGGTTTGATTACAAAACAATCCTTCTATAAAGGGCCCAAAATAAGGGGGAAAGATAACAAAGGGGGTGTTGTGTTTCCTATTTTTCTCACTTCCTCACAAAGTGCTCTTCTTTGTTCATTTATACATTCTACAAATCAACTATTTAACTCTAGAAGAATGGATATTAATGTGACTATACAACACCTAACTCCTTTCAATTATCATGATTGGAAGTTGAAAGTAATTCTTGTATTAAAGAATAAAGGATTATATAGGGTAAGAATGGAAATAGAATAAGAACCTAATGTAGATAAAGATAACAAAAAATATTTCAATAACTATGACCAAGGATTTGGATTTCTATGTTGAAAACTATCTCTTGGGTTAATATTTCATGTTGAGAACTTCAAAACATCCAATAAAGTTTGGGAATATCTAAACAAACTATTTTGGATAGTTGATGAACTTAGAAGTCATGAGTTGGAAAATAAACTCCTAGGTCTTAGTCCTTCATTTTTTCACCTTTAGAGGACTTCTTCACTAAATTTAAATCTATGAAGTTGCAATTAAAAGATTATGGAATTTAAAAGAAAGATGATCAAATATTCCTTTCTATACTTTACAATCTAGGTTCTGAATTTTATTTTTTTTATCTACTTTCTATTCCACTAAAAGAGCCCTTGGTGCCTTATGGTCTATGCTCTCACTTGATAGCATTATAGGATTCTTCAATTCTTTTCTCTTTTGGAGGGTAGTTTTTTCCATTGGGTTTTCTATTTTTCTCCATGTTATAAGCTCGATTTCATGGTACGTGCATACCTCATCTAGCTAGTAGTTAGGACTCATTTGTCATATTATCCTCCTAAATTATGCCTAAGGGGGGTGTTATTGTAACTATTTATTTGATTACACTTAAGCTTATAATTCTAATTAGTTTTCCATAGTCGTTTGACACTTGACTACACAAGTTGTCATCTTTTAGGAGTCTACTAGAGATGTGTTGATTTCATTTCAACAAATCATCCTAGTCTCTTGGGAAGTTTCACCACTACTCCAATTGGTGCCCCTTTCATGGTTGGACTAAGTTTCATTCTATGCCTATATGTATTCAACTTCTCCATTAAATAAAATAACAAAATTTTCTCTCACATTTTGTTATTGCACTTCTTATTATCAGTGTTAGATCTTCCAAGTTTTTTCAATATGAAAAAACATTTAATAAGTTAGATGGATATTTTCAATTATTGTATCTATACCTATTCAACAAGTTCCATTTTATGTAAATGCATTAAAAACACTTAAGGAATTTTTTCTAGCCTTGGAACGACTCTTTCGTAATAGTTTTTAATAAATCTGTAGGGAGAGGGCCATGATCCCTAACAAATATAACCAAAAATAAAGTGGGACATTCTACCAAACAAATTCTAGCATCACACAACAAGAAGCAACAAAACCCATGCAATAAAATAGTAAAAATTTCAATTAAAAATAAACATAAAACCTTGAGGCCGTGTCTTGAGATAAAAATCAACATACATAGTTACATTTTTATAAGATCTAACTATTAATGAGATGTTTATAAAAAACTAAACTTAGAGAACAATACTTATCTGAATTCGCCATATTTTTACTTGCACATAGGTCATGATGTCCAAGATAAATTAAGATTAAAATATTAAAAATTCAAGACTAAAAGAACTAAGCATGAGCTTCCATACTCATTACTAGCTCTACATTAGACAACAACATCCCTAACCAATAAACTGGTCTTTTTCCTCAAATTGTAGTATGCACTACATTAATCGCTAGTAAGAATCTCCCACTACCTTGAGATTCATTATAGGTATTATTTTATGTCATCTCAATCTATGTCTTCATTAAGATTTTCTTGACCCTATTGCTAATCAGTCCCCTAATAATTTTTTGGTCTTTTCCTTAAATTGCTTTGTGGAGACACTAGACCGATAATATTTCCTTATCACACCATCTATGATGATTCATAACAAGCTAATAGCCTAACCCACATATATTTTTCTACTCTTAAAGGACTCAAACCTATCTTATAGATCCTTTATTCTTCCAATTCAAATCAATAATTTAGGCTTTAAGATCAACGATTCTCTTATCAATCTCTATTGTGGTAGGATTACAAATATTCTTTCCCAAAGTTTCCTCATCATTATCAGCAAGAGAAATAGATTTATTACTGTAACATATGAAATAGAATGTCACCAAAATGTAACGTATGGAATTGAATGTTGTTACTAAAATGTAATAGATAAAATGGATAAGGTATAGAAATGATTGATTTGATTTATAGATTGTTTGTGAATTGATTATCTTGAAATGTAAGGTGTTGATGTGTAGATTGTTCTTTGAATTACCTAGATTGTATTTGATTCTTTTAACCTTGATTGAATTGAATTGATTATGTATTGCAATTATGATTAAGGAGAAGATAAGATGTTCCTTTTCAATTCCTAAATGCACAAATGGGAGATCCAAGTTGATCAACCCAAGAGAAGGGTTAATGCATAAATGAATCAATTATTTGGAAAGGAGAATAGTAAAGGAGATACCTTAAATTTTGTTAATTATATTTATAGAAATGATATATGATTGTAATTGAAAAGATATGAGAAATGCACTAACCTTGAAATATTGCAGATCAAAGAATGTTGTTTTTTGGGGTCTGTAGACTATTTCTGGAAAAACTGACAATTGATACCAAACACAAACGAAGAGATGAACAAAACCTAGAAATCATTTTCCGTTCTGATGTCGTCTTATGAAAAAGGTTGACCTTGACCCACAAATGTCAACCCTGACCCAATAATGTCGACCCTGACCTACAGACATCTAAAAGTGACTTTGTTTATGGATCCTGAAAGTTTGCCAAAAAGGGTATCTAGATCTAGGTTCAAATCCACTGTTCTGTACCTATACCTGCAAGAAAAAGGAGATTTTTTTGTTGTGGGGGAGGGGTTTGCCTTGGTCAAACCCCAGTTTTGGAATTAACCTCAAATATATGTAATTGAAATTGCTGAAATGGACAAAGTAAATGCATAAATTCACCTTGCTTGAAAAAGTCCTTGTGGCGGATTCGAATCCTTGAATCCACAACTATGTTTCAAACGTAGACTGTAAAAAGGTAGGATGTCTTCAATCTCTTACTTGTAGATCTCCAACACAAATTCTTGAATGGGTTCTTGAATTAGAAAAAGGCTTGGAAGAAGGTGGATGGAGAGATCACCAAAAGGGCACCTTGTAGCTTCAATCCTTCAATGGCCTCCAATGGATATCCTTCGTGAAAATGGATACTTAAATGGATGAATTCTTGCTTAAAATATTTCTTGATTTATTTCTTTAACTTCACTTGATGATGCTTGATCTCAATTAGGAAGGCTTGATGATAATTTGCAATCTTGCTTTTGCTTGATGATGGTTAGAACACTTAGAGAAAATGAGAGAGAAAGCTTCCCTTTTATATGAAATTTGGGCACAATCTTCCAAGGCGGCCTACATAGGAGAATTAAATTCCATTAAAGCCTTTACCCCTAAGAGAGGACCTATATTAAATATAATTTAGGAATCAACACTTCGGAACCCAAAATAGCTGACCCGAAAGCGGGAAATACTTTTTGCAAAGGCCGACCTCCTGAAACTGCAAGACCCTGGGATCTGAACCTTGGGTTTGGGTCAAGGTCAAGGTCAACCTTTACCTAGGTGAGGGTCAAGGTTGACCCTGACCTAGGTCAGGATCAAGGTTGACATAGACCTAAAATGTTGACTTTGAACCTGAAGCCCAGAATCACTAGTCTGCCATCCAAAATACAAAAATTAGGCCAAACATGAGTGGAAAGAGGAACAGCATAGGGAGGAAGCCATGTCAAGATCAAGAACCCATTCAAGGTGCTTTCTATGACCCCAAACTACTTCCTCGGAAGGATAAACATGTCTACAATGGAAGTTCTTCCATTTTCTGACTATACATTTAGCCCCCACTTTAGCAAGAGTATGAGCTCAACACAAACTCTTGGTAAAGGAGAATATACAGAAAAGACAATCTTATCAGAACCAAAAAGGGCTAAAGAAACCCTCAAGCTCCCAAGGGACCTAAGTCTTTATCAACCGTAAGATCATGATAAGAGAGACATCACTTAGTTAAGTAGAGAGAAAGAGGGTGTGATTATCTCGCCCAATGAGAACTTATGTCTCATTGTGAACCACACAAAAAGTGTAACTAGAAAGATGGAATTGAACTGCCTAGTGAATGTGGCTACTCACTAGTCAACCCATCAAGGAGATCCTTTCTTAAAGGGATCAAATTATTGTAAATTGAAAAATGGTGGGATCAAGAGATCCGTGTAAATTTAAACTGGAGGGATAAAGAGATCCTAAAAAAGTAAAAATGTGTGACCATGCTTTAAGGATTAGTTTCTTTTAATCCATAAAGGGAAAAGTTTGTATATCTTGAAAACTATTTTGAACGTGCATGTGTGCAAAAAAAGTGAGTAGAGTGTATGCCCCCATGTTAAAGTCATTGCTAACACTTTGACAGGAGCAATGATTTTAACAGAAACATCAACAACTCTACGGATTATGTTTCCATTGTGAGATGCCCCCAAAGGAAGACAAATCAAGGGAAATGAAACATAAACATACATAAGAACACAAAAGGGATCTACCTAATGCGGGGTCAGTATGATCATAAGATAACATGTACATAGAAATACAATATTATTGCAAATGAATTGACATCATTCCCCAAAGAAAGTAGAACTACAATCACAAAGGAGGAAAGAAACTTAAGAATTATGAAGAGGAATCTTTTCATACCACAACCTGGAGACCAAAAAGAAATAGTGCTACCATGTCGCAGATCCAAGCAGATTGTACCAAGAAAAAAATTACAAACAATAACACAATTACAACATAACATGAAACAACATATAGAAGAATGTAGATACATATAGAAGAATTGAACAACAGTTGTGATTCTTTTATCACCTTATACCAACAAAGTAACAAGGATCGTATAAAAGAATCTAACAAACATTTAGGAAATATATTACGGGGAGCACATTACAACATACAAACACAAAAAAAGGGCTACCATAAAGGATGAGCCAATCAAGCATGTTGTTAACCTTCCCCATCTTGGCTTATGTTATTTAGGGTAGGTGGGAAACTCGCAAGAGGGACTATATCCAAAATAGTAGGAATGATAGCCAGTTCCAAACAAGGATCCTCTTGAGAATCACAATGTTCATTACTAGGTGTAATTGTTAATTGAGTTGAAAGCATATGAGGTAAATAAATATCAAGATCAACGGTCTCATATTCATCACTAAGATCAATAGGATCATCAAGAGTGTCCTCCTCATCAAGGTTGATTGAAATAGGATCCAGGATGCGAATAGGATCATCATACTCATTAGTCTTATCATCATGAATATTAACATCCAATGCGTTAGGCATAGGTTGATCGAAGGTAGGTAAGGAATTTGGAATCATAGAAGCACGGGCTCTAGCATTAGCTCTACACTTCTTACAACGTTCATTAGAAGATTTGTTATGTTTAACTTTATTTGGTAAATGTTGAGAACTAGGAGGAATAACAACAGGTTCCTTCATAGTTTCTATAGGAGGATTCTCAGTAGGTTATAATGGAAGAGTAGGAATTTGATCAATTTTATTAGCAGCAATGGGTAAAGGAGGTATTGCAGGAGTAGGCAAAAGACCATGGTGGGAATCAATCCGAGGCATACTTAACTCAAGAATTTTGTGATGTTTATAAGATTGATATGAACAAAAAAGATGATCAAGGTGAGGCAGACATGAGTTAGGTAATGAAGGCCCAAGAAAATTGAGAGTAGTGCAATATCTAGGCCTAGAAGGTTGAAACAAACTATGATTAATCATTTTGACTTCTCCATTATGAGTGAACTTAAGACATTTATGAATGGGAGAGGCGATAGCATGCATAACAGTTATACAAGGTAGACCAAATTTGATTTGGAATTTATCAGAAGTAGTAATAATTATGAAGGTAGAATCTATAAATTTACCACAAAGTTCAACAGGTAAATTAATAGAACCAAGTGCAGGATAAAGAAAGTCATTACAAGTTTGGATCCATGCATTAGATGAGTCATAAAAATCATGCTGTAATCCTTTCATAAAAAGATTTTCCTCAGTAATGACATTGATTAAAGATGTGGGATCAACTAGACAACCAAAAGTAGGTATCTTAGCAATCCTAGCATAGATATAAAGGGGACCATTGGGAGCCTTAATCGTTTCAGAATCATCAAAGGTAATTAAAAGTTCCCTAGGTCACTTATCCTTAGTTTGTTTTTGAGTTTGAGGTGGAATTGGAAGTTGAAGTGGAGGTGGAGGATCTTGAAAAATAAGTTGAGATGGCACAACACTCTCCACATGATTAACAATGTTATTAAGATCATCCATCTTTGAATCATAAATAATGTCTACAGAAGATGGTTGAGCTATAGTATTAGTATCATGTGTAGGTAAAGGATTGGTATAGATATGAAGGTTTTGATTAGGAGGAGAAACAAATTTATTTCCACTACCATCAAAATTATCAATAGATAAAGCTTTAGAATCGATCAGATCTTGAATCTTATGCTTTAGAGAGTAACATTTTTCAATGTCATGGCCATTCTGGCGATGGTATTGGAAGAAAGCTTGAGAATCAAAGGATTTTGAAGCTATCATGGTAGGAAGAAGAGGTCGAATAGGAGGCAAAGTAATCATGCTAGCACTTAACAACCTATTCATTATAGAATGTAAATTTTTAGAGAGAGGAGTAAACGTATGATTCATATGGAAAGTAGTGGATATAGGAGTGTTATTAGATGTAGCCGCAACTTGATCGGCAACCGTATTTGTCTATTTATTAATCTTGACATAGTTGTAAGGTTTATGAAACTTATGAGGATTAGGAGCATTGTCACCCTTATCAACTGGAACAGGAGCCATTGGAGTGTTGCTCTCAAACTGAATCACTTGTTTAATTGATAATGGTGAAGTGTTGCACATAATTGTTGAATGGAGGTAAATTCAGTAAGCAGAATTTTATCCCTAATATATTTTTGTAAATTTGCAATAAACATATGTTGAATATCAATATCAGGAATAGGATAAGAAATCTGAGCATGCAAATGCTTAAATCTACCAATAAAATCTGTCAATTTTTCTTTAGTATTTTGTTTACAATGCATTAAATCAGATAAGGACACTTGCGGTCCAATGCTATTTTGAAATTGTTGAATGAAGGAATTAGCAAGTTTAGGAAAGGAATCAATGGAATAGGGAGGTAAGGAACAATACCACTTTAAAGCCTTATCTCAAAAGGTTCTAGCAAACAACTTAGCTAAAATCCTATGGTCATGAGCATAATCACTACAAAGGATTTGAAAAGTTTTAACATGAGTAACAGGATTACCTTTTCCATTATAATTCTCAAGATGAGGCATATCGGCTTACTGAGAGATAGTAGCATGAATGATATCTAGAGATAAATGACTTCCCATATCACATGTAGGAATGCTAAATTTAGATTGAGTTAAAGATGCAAGTTGTTGTTGTAAAGATGACACAGTTTGAGCCAAACTAATAATTGTAAAATAATTAGAGGAAACAGGTGGCATAGCAATATTAGGAACACTAGGAAAAGTGTAAGAAGTAGCATGAATAGAAGACACAACTGGTGGAACATTAGGAACCATATTTGGAAGAGGATTAGTATAAGTAAAAGGCACACTATGATATAAAGGTTGTGAGGTAGGTAAAGATACCGGTGGAGCACTCATAGGAATAGGTGCGCTTGGGAGAGAAGTTGTTATCAAAGGAGGAGTATAAGTAGGAATACTAGGTAGAGGAATGGAAGAAGGTCCTATACTAGTGACAATAGGTGTGGCTCCTAACTCATGAGATTCTTGAGCTAATGGTTTAACATTGAAATTAACAAGGTGAGTAATAATACGCAAGAAATTAATACCTTGATCATTGTGATGAAGAAATTTCTTAAGAGCCTCTATGGCTTGGATAGAATCTTGATTATGGTTTTCTTGGATAAGCCAATTTCCCATTTTATCAAGTTTGGTTGAAAGGTTTTGCACTTGTTTAGGAGGAACCCTTAAAGCGTCA
>MU225126.1:656510-669102 GCA_018584345.1 Thuja plicata
TTGTGAATTGATTATCTTGAAATGTAAGGTGTTGATGTGTAGATTGTTCTTTGAATTACCTAGATTGTATTTGATTCTTTTAACCTTGATTGAATTGAATTGATTATGTATTCCAATTGTGATTAAGAAGAAGATAAGATGTTCCTTTTCAATTCCTAAATGCACAAATGGGAGATCCAAGTTGATCAACCTAAGAGAAGGGTTAATGCACAAATGAATCAACTATTTGGAAAGGAGAATAGTAAAGGAGATACCTTAAATTATATTAATTATATGTATAGAAATTATATATGATTGTAATTGAAAAGATCTGAGAAATGCACTAACCTTGAAATATTGCAGATCAAGGAATGCTATTTTTTGAGGTCTGTAGACTGTTTCTGGAAAAATTGACAGTTGATACCGAACCGAAACGCGGAGATGAACAAAACCTAGAAATCCTTTTCCATTCCGATGTCATCTTATGAAAAATGTTGACCTTGACCCACAAATGTCAACCCTGGCCCAATAATGTCAACCCTGACCTATACATATTTGAAAGTGACTTTGTTTGCGGATCCCAAAAGTTTGCCGAAAAGGGTATCCAGATCTAGGTTCAAATCCACTATTCTATACCTGTACCTGCAATAAAAATGAGATTGTTTTGTTGTGGGGGAGAGGTTTGCCTTTGTCAAACCCTGGTTTTGGAATTAACCTCAAATATATGTAATTGAAATTGCAGAAATGGACAAAGTAAATGCATAAATTCACCTTTCTTAAAAAAGTCCTTATGGCGGATTCGAATCCTTGAATCCACAAGTATGTTTCAAATGTAGAATGTAAAAAAGTAGGATGTCTTCAATCTCTTGCTTGTAGATCTCCAACACCAAGTCTTGAATGGGTTCTTGAATTAGAAAAAGGCTTGGAAGAAGGTGGATGGAGAGATCACCAAAAGGGCACTTTGTAGCTTCAATCCTTTAATGGCCTCCAATGGATCTCCTTCATGAAAATGGATACATAAATGAATGAATTCTTGCTTCAAATATTTCTTGATTGCTTGCTTGAACTTCACTTGATGATGATTGATCTCAATTAGGAAGGCTTGATGATAATTCTCAATCTTGCTTTTACTTGATGATGGTTAGAAGACTTAGAGAAAATGAGAGAGAAAGCTTCCCTTTTATATGAAATTTGGGCACAATCTTCCAAGGAGGCCTACATAGGAGAATTAAATTCCATTAAAACCTTTACCCCTAGGAGAGGACCTATATTAAATATAATTTAGGAATCAATGCTTCAGAACCTGAAACAGCTGACCTGGAAGCGGGAAATACTTTTTGCAAAGGCCGACCTCCTGAAACTACAAGACCCTGTGATTTGAACCTTGGGTCAAGGTCAAAGTCGACATAGACCTAAAATGTTGACCTTGACCCTGAAGCCCAGAATCACCAGTCTGCCATCCAGAATGTAGAAATTAGGCCGAACAGGAGTGGAAAGAGGAACAAAATAGGGAGGAAGCCATGTCAAGATCAGGAACCTATTCAAGGTGCTTTCCATGACCCAAACCACTTACTCAGAAGGCTAAACATTTCTACAATGGAATTTCTTCAATTTTTTGACTATACAATTACATATAGGGTCATTCTAATCATCCAAATACACCATAAGGTATATATGATTGCCTATCTCCTCATCATATGATTCAAAATATTTGGCCTTAAAGTCTTCATACTCAATATTGTCTGGGGAATACTCACCTTCTGACTCAAATTCTTCATCACTATCTAGATTATCTTACACAATTACCACTTTTCCTTTAAAATCCTTTTGTAAATGGTTACTATATTTCCTTTCCCCTGAGATAATCTAATGAAAAGGCTCCTTAACAATAGGATTATATTCTTTCATTTCCTCCCAATTATCAAAATCCATAATAATATTATATACTTTAGGCCCTTTATTCCCCATTGTTGTAGTATTGGATGGGATTGGTTTATAAATAGTCACCTTACATTTTTTTGGTGTGGCTTTTAAAAATTCAATCTCAAGACCTTCTTTCATTGAGGGACCATTTGTAAGCTTAGCTATATTTTTAGGGACAAGGCTGTTATTGTCTAGGTGTAAGAGGATTCTCTGAATTAACCCTTTATCCTCATAGAACTATTAGGTTTCTTAAGCTAATGCTTGGTTTTTTTCTCCTCGTAGGAAATGAAATAGATTCTAAAAGGAAAAAATTAAAATTTGAACTTATAAATAGAAAACATTAAGTCTTGATGAAGAGGGGTTGAATCTCTTTTTCAGATACTAGTAGAGAGAGGAGAATAAAAATAAGGTGATTACAATTTTATCCTGATGTCGAATGTAGTTAAGAACTAGAAAAGTGTAATTTTGTACCATGGTATATCTCCCTTTAAGTATAAAATACTTTATAGCATAAAAAATAAACATAGAATAAGGAGGGGTAACAAAGATCTATAATACCTATTTTGAACCACCATCATTTTTTTCCCCTCTTTAAGAATTTTAGTATGTAAGTTTTATAATCTCTAGAGCTTCTTTTCATGACTCTAATTCCTCCACATTTAAGAGCCATAGTTTGATAAATTAGCTTAGGAGTAGCTGTGAACGTACTTGACCCAATAGAGATATTTCCCCTCTACTAAGAGTTTCAAATATTGGTTGAATGATACCTATTATACCCACACATGGCCTTGAAGTATGGTGTAATTTCATCTCTAGTGAATAATTCCCATAGCTCTTCATTCAACATGAGCTCTTTAGAGTCCTTATGTTTAGACCATTTAGGGAACCCTCACATTTCAATCAACTTTACAATATGAGATTAAGAATTATAATTTCTTACCCGAAAAGGGTAGATAATATAGTATCTCGATTGAAGAAAGAAATTTTTTATAACCTTAAACTAGAATAAAAATATAGAGGATTCTCATTAAGGAAGGTGAAATGATCTTACCATTAATATCCTCCTTTCTATCATCAAAATTAATGTTGCTACAAATTAAATTATGGCCAGTAAAAGGAAAAGTGAAATCATAAATAAACTATTTTTGGGGATTCATAACACCTTTAATAACTATGCGACTCATGCCAAACAAAGTTAATATTAATAATAATTCATTGTTTAAGTTGATATTCTTTTTCATTTATTCATAAGTTTGACTAATAGGAACATGAGAATATTTCCATCTTTTAACATTGTAGAACTTTTTAGTAGGACAACCATGATCATTTATTCCCATCACTAAACCATTCTCACTCATGATATAAACCTCTTTAGAACTAAAATAATAAAGGTTATTCCTTTTTATGATGCTACACATCTAAATAATGTTGTCAATATTTAGCCCTTTTAGAGGCCATTTATTTAGTCATTTTGATTGTTCTACATCCTCCTTTATGTCCTGGCCCATAATTTCAATTTTAAAAATCCTTTAAAACAAAATACCTACCAAATATGACTTATGAAAATTTCCATTGTTCTTAATAGTAAAATCCGTTGTTATGATCTTCTATCCCCATTGATGAAGACTAGTTGGAAGATTAAATATGAAACCTTTGGTATTTATATACATATTCTTCATAGATAATAATTATTATGCATCTTATGGTAAAAAAAAAAATTCCCCTCATTAGAAAGCGTCCACAATCATTTTAGGACCTCCTTTAAGGATAATTCTTTGATAATTTATTTCTGTTAAACATTTGATTTTGTGCCAAATAGCATATGATTTAGATTTTTTGTTAAATCCCACGCCAATGTTCTTGTTGCATCTTTCAATTGGATATCCTCTCCAGTCTAGATTATAACTCTAACAATCAAAATATCCAAATTTCCTTTAGGAGACAACCATTTTATAATTTTTCTTTGGATTAGATGTAACAAATTTATATGAAGAATAATTTTATTTATGTCCTAATTATTCTTTACTGTAATATCTCTAATTTTAGTCATAACTTTCACCCTAAAAAAAAAGTGTTTACATGATGTAACCTTATTATTCCTCCATTGGTCTTTAAATATCTTATTATTTATCTCCTTCCACACATTCCACACCATAAAAGGACAAGGACGGGTTTGAACAAAAAAAATTGAATAATAGAATGATTGAAAGGTCAAAAATTTCATTGATCCATAAAATTGCTTAAGCTTTCAAGAAGAGGCCACAAAATCATGAAATTAATGCAGATTAAAACCAAATATCATTTATGTAAGGGAAATGGAGGATAATACGATCAATAAGTTCAGATTTAACAAGGTACAAGGAGCGTATTTCAACTAACATGAAACCTCTTTTGTTGATATTATGTATACTTAGAAAGCTTCTATGAGAAGTAGCCCACAAAAATGAGTTGACCTTGGGAGTAAGCTTTGGCATGTATATTCACTTCCGAGAATTGTCATTATTTTCAATGGTTTCCATAAACCAATAATAATAATACTTAACCAAGACATGTTTACGTTCATTATCGAGCGACACATAATTTTTTTTCTCGGGAAAACTTGTTACCGAAGGAATTATTTAAGTCTAGATATATGAAATATATTATAAATCGTGCTATTCTCAGGCAACTCTACTTTATAGGCGAGTTCACCTATCCTCAAGAACTTGTATGGCCCAATGCTCTAAGCTTTCAATTTTTTGGCTCCACTTACCTTGATTGAAGTTTTCTTGTATGGTTGTAGCCTTAAGAAAACTGAATCTCCAATTTCAAAATTCATTTTCATGTGTTTATAATCAACATTTTTTTTTTCTGGTTTTGAGAATATCGAGGGTATCTTTGAGAGTATTCATTATATCTATATTAATGTATGAATACCATGGTTCATAGCACTTCTCTATCTTGGTTGATTAGATATTTGAAATTCGTGGTGTCTTACATCATAATAATTATTTAAAAGAGTTCATACCAATAGACATATGTTGGGTGGTATTGTCTAGATTAAACCATTTGGTCCATGATTTCTACTAGTTAGTAAGATAGTTTCTAAGCTACCCATCTATCCATCTGTTGGAAATTTTTATTTTCCCATATATTTTTTGGTGGTAACTTGTGTTAGGAGTTAGATCTCTTCATGCTAATAAACAAAAACAATCCTGCAAAAATTGACTTAGGAAATGAGTATCTAGGTCACTTACTATGTTTCTTAGTAACCCAAAAAAAATTCTTCGAACAATACTTTTTCTACTTTTGGTACCATGTATCAGGTAGATATTGTAAAGAAATCATGATATTTGGTTAAGCTATCCATGCTACCACATAGGTGCAATCACTTTAGCTAACCTAGTGCTGAAATTAATTGAAATACTTTCTCATTTTTGGTTATGAATGTGAAATGTCTATGATAGGCCCGTGCAATGGTTTTTCTTAGCTTTATTTTTTGACAAAGTCATACATTGTTGTACATATTTCAAAACATCCCTTTTGAGGGCTTTCAAAGATTTTTTTTTTACTTTTTTTTCAAAGTCTTATAGCATCCTCGATATCCTAGTAAGGGGTTGTCATGATATTTTTATAATTCTCCCTTTTTTTTTTAAATTGGGTACAAGGAATATTATATCCTTATATAGAATGACTTCTTCAACTATCTTATACTCAATATTTGGTACCTTTTGTTCAAGTATATAATTATCTTGTGTGTATTTAGCATATTGTAAAATAATATCATTTTTATAATCCCTATGATGTTGGTCAAGGTATTTAAGTGTGATGATTAAGACAAAGCATCTGCAACCACATTATCGGTTCCATTGACCTACTTGATGTCAAAATCACAAGCCTGGATTTTACTTACCTATTTTTTCTCATGTTCACTTACATCTTTTTGATTCATAAAAAATCTTAAGCTATTATATGATTAGCTTTAACATTGATATTTTTACATACCAAGCACTATCTAGATTTGGCTAAAGCTTAGATGATAGACAATATTTCTTCATTATAGATAGAGTAGTTTTTTAAGTCTCTATAAGATTGTGGCTTTAAAAATATATGGGATGTCTATTCTCTATAATAACTACCACAATTATTTCCCCTAAAGAATAACATTGTAATTAAAAGGGTACTGTGAAATCGAGAATAGCCAAGACATGACATGAGATCATTTCTTAATTTAACTTCTTGAAAGATTATTGTAATGAATCACCCCACACAAAGCCCGTTTTTGGTTAAATTTATTAGTGGAGAATCCATTTTGGACAAACCCTTTACAAAGCATCTGTACTCTTGAGCATTGTTTTTACACAAGTCAATTTCTAGGATTTTGAGATTCAATTTCCTCTCTTGAAAGAATAATGAAGTTATTCCCAAGGTTCTATGTGGTCATGGTACAACCGGCTCGATAAACTCAGTTGAAGATAAATGTGAATGTTCACAAGGACGCCTTTGCTAGTACTTTCAAGATGTCAAACTGCAAAATAACTTTAGTACTTGTTTTTATATTTTCCAATTTATTGATGCATGTAGCTTACCAATGACACAAATCTATGCTAAAACTTATGATGATTATCTATTTATCCAGATTGTCAAATAAAAGCTTGGGTAACAAGAGTTTAAACAAATTTACTAAAAATAAAATCCTAGCAGACATAAAACATTTCTGAACCTCACTTGTGAATTGACTAATGGAAAGATTAAAACCCAGTGAATATGAATCAGACCATGTCAAAATTATATACCCAATAGATGAAATAATTTGGAGAGAAATGTATCAAGATGCAAGATTGTCAAAATATATAAAAATCGTCAAGCCACAAGTATGTGCACACACAAAATGGATTTATCATTGAACCGACATAATTATCTTTCCCAATCATTCGTCACAGCAAGATCGATGAAAAAAAACAAACTAAGAAAGAAAAGCTTAAGGAAGCCAAAAAATGAAGCCCATAAGTTAGAAACCATCAGGAAAAAGATTTATTGTGTTTTCGGACATTGGGAGGTTCGACAATGAATATAAAATTGGTCTCAAAAAGGCCGAATAGCTGAGATGGCTTCAATGAATGCTCGGTTTTGGAGTTTCAGAGTGTGAAGAATGTGAGGATCTTTGCTACAATTCATGGGAAGTAGTACTGAGAGGGGAGGGGTGAATCAGTACCTCTAAAACTTTTAACACCTTTTACTAATCATCATCAGTAATCATTCATTACCGCATTAATGACCATTACTATTGTCCTTCCTTATGCATGTATTGCTCATTCATAATATTTACTAGTTTGCAACATTCATAGAAACATTCGTGAAAGTAATAAACACATAACACAAGATATGGTATCACAGAAAAATCCTGTTAGGAAGTTAAAACTATGGTGGGGATGACACCCACAAAACTTCACTATATGCAGAATGGAAGGGAACCAGTTAAGGATTACAATTTGATCACTTCTAATGATCTACCCTGTTAGGAGTATTAAGGTGGAGACCTGTTAAGATCTAGTCTCTTTAGAGATTTAGCAACACTGATTTAAGTGTGCACTCAGTTATGAGATTTACAATAGGACGGCTAAGCCCACCTTTCTTAAAAGGATTTCTTATGTGTACTACACTTGTTAGAATGAGTGAAAATGTTGACCTGACTATATGCAATCTACAATCACTGATTACAGATCCATTAAACCTCTCAGGATAATAATATCACCTTAAGTGATTGATGAATACCTTTTCTTTGCTCGTTGGTGGTCTGTGTTCTTTTTCTTGAAACTGATTTGATTATTTTTTGTCCTTCTGCGTGAATTCTCTTATATGGTCTCTAGATGCTATTCATGGCTACAATATTCAATGAACAACTAACTATTTACAATAGATTGAGCATCTATTTATACAATTGTTTTACCTATTCTAGAATTACACATTACAATGTTAACTCTTAGATCCAAGGTTTACAACTTGACCTTGATCTTTAGTTTGCATGTTTTAAATCAGTAAAACTAATTAAAACAATATTAAATACATTTCTTCCTCCACACATAATAGATTTTAAAGTAAATCTAGAAGCTATAAATACAACTTCAGTGATTTATCTAACGTGGAAAGTGAGATCCAGTTTTTGCAGGATGTAATTGACTGTCGGTTCTTGGTCATCGGGTTGAACTTGAAGTCTATCGGTGTTCCTTTTTAGAACTGTTCATCAGGTTCCCTTTGTCTATCAGGTTCCTCTCTTTTCTATTTTGTCAGGTTGCATTGTTGTTACTCATCAGGTTCCATTTACCTTTTTGTCATTGGATAACACTTAACAGTGTTTTTCAGGTAACCTTTGCATCGGGTAGTGTTGTTCCCTATCTGTCAGTGTAGTGACAACCGATGGTGTAGATCATTCTTTTCCTTGTGTATACTAATGGAAAAATATAATTCCTTCAATCTCCCCCTTTTACATTAGTATCAAAAACTGATATGTGCATAATACTAAAGTTTTTAGTATGTAGGTCATGTTTATATCCACGTCATTATATGACTCCCCCTAACTGTATGCATCAGTATAGTATATGTATATGTACATGTATACTATACATTCTCTATTATTTGCTTTGTATGTACATATTATTTTGTCATTTTACTTCCCCTTTCTTTTACTATACATATTATTTCCTCCTTTTAATTGAGGTGAGTGAACATATCAATTTCCCCCTTTCTTTGATACTTATGACAAAAATGTACAACTTATAATATGCCAAAATTGTGACAAAAATGTGTAACTTACAATGTGTGAAGTATATGGGAATGGGTTATCTTGATATCTTCAAGCATTTTCTCCCATTTTTCTTTCAGTTGTTCTAGTGTCATGTGTTGTAGCTCTAGCCTTGCATGCATATAATAAATGTTGTCTAGGACAGACCTTTCAAGGGTGACAATTAATGTATTTTCCTCTGTCACAAGTTGTTGCAGGAGTGAAAGTGTTGGTAAGAGCTGAGCTTGGAGCTCATTTAGCTCATCTTTGTACTTTATCTCTGCAATTTGTATGTCCTGTCTCAATTTCCGAGCCTGTTTGATTTGATCATCGTGCAATTTAATTGCTTCTTCATTATTGGTGATAATTTTTGCACTTGACTTAAGATCAACATCTATTTGTTATATATGGTTGGTATACTCCTGAGTGAGTTGATCTAGAGTGAATTAAGTATTAAGGTAATAGCTTCTGAGATGATTGTATCAACTATTCTTACCAATTCAGATAGCTTTACTTTTTCAATGCCACTTCCTAGCTTATCTTCTCAGCTAGCTTGAACTCATACTTTTGTTCAACTCTTTCTTCCATGACCTTCTCTACATCTATGTTTTGAGATGTTATTACATCTCTGAGTACCACCAATTGATCAAGCATTGGGGTGGTCTGATCAATATCAACATCTGGTACAATCTATTGGAGTATTCCTCTTGCCACTTCTAGTACATTTTCCTCCTTTGCGGCTCTCTTTAGTTTGTCTTGTGATACTTTTCTCTCATAGAGTCTTGCGTACTTTGTTAATGCAATTGGATCCAATGTTCTTGGATCACAAACTGGAATCTCAATGATTTCATCTAGAGTTACTGGATTCTTATGCTTTCTCTTATTCTTCTTTGAGACTTGCAGGGATGCAGATGTATGACCTACCATAGCTAGTTCATTTTTTCTATCTGAAGTGCTTGGTGAAGGTTTTGTGGAAGATGCTTCTTGTGTTTTCTGCTCGGGTGGCACCCATCAATTTTGTGGAGATGTCTCTCCATCAAGCTTGAGTGTCCCTACAAATTTTTCTTTTGATTTCTTCTCCTTCTCATCTTTCTTTTCTTCTTCACCTTTTTCTGTCTGTGTGTCCCCTTCTTCCTTTTGTGTTTCCTTGTTTATTTTGATCAGTAGACTTATCTGTCTGATCATTAGTTGCATCCTTCTCTGCAGTTGTTTTTGATAAAATAAGTAGCAAGAGGGTGCTGGCCCGTGAAACATGGGACTAGAAGAACATTAATAGCATATTAATGGCACCAGTCAAAGCTTATAGCAGATTAGCAGTTTATCACAGGCAATAAAAGTTCTGCCTCTATCAAAAACAAAAGTTTCAGTTCTACTTAAAAAGATAAAACTAGAGAACTTACTAACAATAATGTCTTCAAAAATATTGTCCTTAAACCATGTAGGGCTCGACCAAAACAAAAATCTAAACTTAATATTAACCCCCATAACAGAGCGGGGGAACCATGGGACCAGCCCAGTCAAAAAAACCCAAACCATAGGCAACGCAATTAATTCTTCTCTCCCAACTGTTTGGATAGTAGGGATCGTGCCCATTCCTCCTGGAGAAACAGAAACAGGTCTCTATTCTCATCATTTACTTCCAGTTTGCCATCAGCTAGCTTCTCCTTCAAGAGTGAAGTATGTCATAATAACGAGATAGATTTTAGGCCAGAAGTCCGGTAGCTCCTCTCTGTTAAAAACCCCCTATTTTTTGACTGGCAGCTCTCCTTCTTTGAAGAATTGTTTGAGGCTGGTAGGGTCTGCAGTCTGGCTAGTTTTTTTGTACTTTCTCCCCACCATAGGGAGCCCCGTAGCCTCAGTGATGACCTCCTCATTTAGCTAAAAATGGATTCCACCCACCAAAACATTTCTGTTGTTCCAGGAGGAAACAAACTTTTTAGATATTCTCTCATCATGGCCTCCCTTCATACATTCCATGAAGCCCCAAATTCCAGCTTCCGTGCAATAGTGGGTGACCAGCGGATCAGAAGTAAAGACTTCATCAATATTGTCTGGTTCGATACAGAGAATATTACCCCCATATAATAGGTCTGGTCTGCACTCGTCGGAATATCTTTGGGGAGCCGACTGTAGTTGCATGCCATAAAAAACCGCTCTTTTTTGCAAATCCATTTCAAAAAAGGCCTATACATACCCTGCCGGTTTTGGGGATTTTGGAGATCCGGCTCTGTACTGAAATATCTAACAAATCCTTAGGTAACATAAATAGTAATAATAGCATTACTATCAATAATCACCAAAAATGCCTTTTTACACTGACATCAACCACACCACATAAACAAAAGGTAATTATTGAACTTTATGGGACTTTGGGTTTTGTCTTTCATAATCACACAAGTAACTCGAAAATGCCAATACGTGATCGAGGAAGGAAACGTAATAAAGATTCCAGCCTGGCACATTTAGACAATTGTCTTCATTTCTTCCTTGATGATACGCTGAGTCATCAGAGGTAAATCACCAGCTAACAACCAACTATTAAGCTTGGTTTGTTTTAGCCCCATAGCCGCCAGAGAGTCAGCCACCGAGTTTCACTCTTTGTAGGTATGGTCTATAGATATATGATGGAAGCTCTCCAGAAGCTCACAGATCTCCAAAATAATGGGACTAGTCCACCACCCAGCACTCGCACCACTCCTAACTGCCTCTATTATTACTTTGGAATCACCTTCAATTTCCAGCTGATTAAAGTTCATCTATTTTGCAAGTTTAATCCCCCAGAGAAGAGCAGTCCCTTCCGCGTGGGTGACAGTACAGTTATTGATAGGTCCCGCATAAGCCAGAAGGCAAGTGCCATGGTGGTCTCTCAGCACTCCTCCCCCACCATGCCCATAGTTGTTAACTGCCCCATCAATGTTTAATTTTATCCTGCCTCTAGGAGGGGCAGTCCATTTGGTGGCTTTCCTGACATTCATTTTTGTGTTTTCATACCTGGAGAACCCACTCAAGAGGTTCCAGCATTCCGCTATCTTAGCTTGCTAGGCAGCAGGAGGCCTTGGAGGGAGCTTCCATTTAGCCATCCTAACATTTTCATTCAGCAGCTTAGTTCCGATATTTAGGCAAGAATTAGGCTAGATGCTTGTCTCCCTGAATATCATGTTGTTCCTTTCCTTCCAGATGGACTAGCATATGTGCGGGGGAAGCATACGCCAGAGGAGTTGGAGCAGAGGGTGGTTTGAGGGGGATCTCCATTTAATGAATTGGTGCACCTCACCACCAAGGACCCATGAAATACCCAACCTGTTAAAAATTCCATGCCACATGCTAGTAGCATAGTCACAGTGGATGAAAAGGTGATTAATTGTTTCTTCCCCCTTCTCACAAAGGATGCATCTGTTAGCCATTGAGAAGCCTCTTTTAGTGAGTTTATCTTGAGTTAGGATCTTACCATGCATAAGGGTCCACTAGAAAAAGTTTATTTTAGGCATGAGTTGGGGGATCCACACTTTCTTCCAATCCCCTGGGTTGCATTCTTCCTTAAGAAGCAGGTTATAAGTCAAGCTAATAGTGAAAGCCCCAGACTGGGTGGGGGTCCAGATAATAGAGTCTTCAATCTCAGAAATTCTAATACTAGTCAGGATGTCCATAAGCTCCTTTGCTGAGTGCTGCAGATCCGATCTATCCCTTAATTGGTTAGGTATATCAGTCCAAATCCTGTCGTTTGTATAGTTGGAATCTCTGATACCCAGGGTAGGTCAAAGGAGATCCATAATTGGTTTGAATTTATTACCCAACTGGGGATTGTTCATGATCCAGTGGTCATTCCAGAATCTAATCGATCTCCCATTTCCAATTTTCCAAAAAGCCCCTCTGGTTAGGAGGGCCTTACACTTGCATATATTTATCCAGAGTTTGGAACCACTAGGGTGG
>MU225126.1:677991-698618 GCA_018584345.1 Thuja plicata
TTATATATGCTCAAATATCTCATAAAATGCTAACTAAATAATAATCATAGTCCATCATAAAACCCAAAATGTCAAAGCAATAGTCTTGTCTGTCTAACATAGGAAGATTCTAGGGTGGGCATTACACTCTTCATTGTCCTTCAAGAAATTCATCCATTATTTTATTACTTTCTTCAGCCTTTCTGATAATCTCATCATGCTATTTCTGATTTCTAACCTCATGTTTTAGCTTTTCATTCTCTTCTCTTGGTTCACTGATAATCTGTATTCTCTCAATGACTTCCAATTTTTTTTTTTGCTTCTTGAATCATATGAATAATCTTATTTGTGAGATCATGGTAATGCTCAATGTGTGTTTGAATTTGTAATTCCTTTTCTTGTAGTTTCTTTGTAATCTTCCTTTTTTCATCAATAGCAAGTGTTCATTATGTTTCAGCTTGTCTAGCAGAACTCATCATATCAATCATTCTTACCATCTGGCTCTCTTGACCAATTTGCAGGATCTTTATTTTCTCTTTTAGATGTTGATTGATCTCCTTTATATTTGTGATGATCTCTTTTTATGTATCTGATGTATTACTTGCATTTGATCCTGAAGATTCAAACAAATCTTGAATCTCTTCTTCTTGATAATATTTTTCATTGTTCTAGGTAGCCATACCTTTCTTCTCATTCAACAACTCTCTCATTTTGATTCTATCTTATTTATAATGTTCATATAAAATTTGTATCTCAAGCTTTTTGTTCTCAATATTCTTATCAAGTTTGTACTTCTCCATTGTATGATCTTTGTTCTTAAGCCTTTAAGCTTTCCAAGAGGAGACTTAGCACTGATACAAATTGTTTGAGTTAATGGGAAGTAGTACAAGGAGGGCAGGGGTGAATCAGTACCTCTAAAACTTTTAACACCTTTTACTATTCATCATTAGTAATCATTCATTACTACATTACTGACCATTACTGTTGTTCTTCCTTATTCATGTATTGTTCATTCATAATTTTTAATAGTTTGCAAAATTCATAGAAACATTCATGAAAGTAATAAACACATAACACAAGATATGGTATCACTGAAAAATCTTGTTAGGAAGTAAAAAAATGCGGTGGGGATGGCAACCAAAAAACTTCACTATCTTCAGAATAGAAGGGAGTCGGTTAAGGCTTACAATTTGATCACTTTTGATGATCTACCCTAGTAGGAGTATTAAGGTGGAGACCTATTAAGATCTACTATGTTAAGAGCTTTAGCAACACTTATTTAAGTGTGCACTCAGTTATGAGATTTACAATAGGATAGTTAAGCCCACCTTTGTTGAGAGGATTTCTTATGTGTACTACACTTGTTGGATTGAGTACAAATGTTGACCTGATTGTATGTAATATACAATTGCTGATTACAGTTCCATTAAAGCTCTCATAATATTAATATCACCTTAAGTGATTGATGAATACCTTTTCTCTACTCGTCGATAGCCTGTGTTCTTGTTCTTGAAACAGATTTGATTCTTTTCTATCCTTATGCATGAATTCTCTTTTCTGGTCTCTAGATTCTCTCCATGGCTACAATCTTAATTGAACAACTCACTATTTACAATATATTGAGCATCTATTCATACAATTATTTCACCTATTCTAGAATCACTCATTACAATGTTAACTCTTAGATCCAAGGTTTACAACTTGACCTTGATCTTTAGTTTGCATGTTTTAAATCAGTAAAACTAATTAAAACAATATTAAATACATTGCTTCCTCCACACATAATGGATATAAAATTAAATAAAGAAGCTATAAATACAACTTCAGTGATTTATCTGACGTGGAAAGCTAGATCCACTTTTTGCAGGATGTAACTGACTATCAGTTCTTGGTCTTCAGGTTGAACTTGAAGTCTTTTGGTGTCCCTTTTTTGAATTATTCATTGAGTTCCCTTTGTCTATTGTATTCCTCTCTTTTCTATTTTTTTGGGTTGCACTTTTGTTACTTGTCGGGTTCCATTTACCTTTTTGTCATTGGATAACACTTAATAGCATTTGTCGGGTAACCCTGGCGTCGGGTAGTGTTGTTCCCTATCTTTTGGTGTAGTTACAACCGATGGTGCAGATCATGTTTTTCCTTGTGTATACTAATGTAAAATATAATGCCTTCAATCTTCATAGGCCAAAAGTTAGAATAGGTGAAGATGAGGTCAGCGAATGCTTGGTTTTGGAGTTTTGGAGTGTGAAGTATGTAATGATCTTCAGAGACAAAAAGTGAGAAAGGGAAAAGATGGGGTCATTGAATGCTTGGTAGATTAGTTTTGGTGTTTTAGGATTCAGAGATGGAATAATTTTTTAGAAGATGAAAGGATGAAAGTGTGAAATCTGTATGGTCGATTCTACCTCTAGTGTTTTCATGTGTGAAGGATCTGAAGATCTTCGGTGGCCCAAAGTTTGACAAGTCATACTTTTGACTTATCCATTTTTGATGGTTTTTTGGGTTGCTGAGTTGATCAATTTTGGCATTTCAAAGACTGAATAAAAGGGACTGTGAACCGCCGAGAAATAAATCACACCAAAAACCCCTAAATAAGACACTCTAAGGGCTCAATGTTGAGTGAAACACTCAAAAAAGAAGACTTAAACAACCTAAAGGACCAAAACCCTAACCCTAGGACCAGACCTCGATAGTGAAAGCCACCAAACAAAACAAAAAAACCTAAAAGGAAAGAAAATCCAAAACCCTACTTACAAACATGAGAGCACAAGAATGAAAGTGTGACGATGTCGATGAGAAGAAGGATGCGCACTGTCAACTTAAAGAAAACCACAAGAAATAAATTTTATCATTAATGACAGTAAGAAAGTTGGAGCTCAAAGGAAAAAAAAATGCAAAATGAAAACAAAGACAAACCCTTAGTTGTTTTGTAGACGCTTGACATCGATGATGTCATCATTGAGTTTCAAACTTTTTGAGACTGAAAATCTGAATCCCATGAGTCATGTTTTGTAAGGTTTATAGAGGCCAAAAGTGTGAAATACTTTCTCTTTTGTGCATGACTTTGGCTTTTGGACTTTCAGAGATCCATAAAACACTGAAAGGTTGAAAGTCTGAAAGATCAAAAAAATCCTTGTTAGAAAGGGCTTTCTTAAAAACCTAAAGTCCAAAACAAAAACCAAAGGACAAAAGGGATCACAAACAAGAAAAAATAAGGGGCCCCCATGGCTAAGTGGCCAAAATGGGGTGTGTGTTGCTGAACCACAACATTCTCTAACCCTTTGTACACATGGTCTGACATTTTCATCATCTTATTCTCAAACTCTCTATTTTTTTCTTCCAATTTTTCAAATTTCCTTTCTTAGTAAACTTACCTCCTTAATATAGTCCCTCTAGTATTGCCCAGATCTTATGTGTAGAATCCAAGTCTTTAACCTCTATGAATTTACCCTTTGAGAGCGTGTTGATCAATGCCTCTCTTGCAACCATATTAAAACTAAATAAATTGTTTTCATCTTCATTAGATTTATCTAATTCATCTTAAGGATTGATCTACTTATCATTCTCGTTAATAATCCAGTAATCAATCCATAAGCAGAAGAGGTGAGTTTTCATCTTGTTCTTCCAACTGTCAAATTTTTTAGGATCAAATTTTAGGATCTCCTCCTTATATAATTCCATCTTCAAGATCACCTCAATATGTTAATCTTTCTCTCAAAGGACCACAAGATTTGATACTAATTTGTAGCAATAATAGTCTACAACCACAATTGAGAGAGGGAGGGGTGAATCAATTGTATGCCAAATTGTTAAAATTTAAACTTTATAAACCAATTACATAATGCAAATCTAAACACATAAAAAAAAACACACACAATCAATTATGGTCAGGGAAACCCTGCTAATGGAAAAACCCTAGTGGGAATTTACACCCAAAAATAATGCATTGAAAGTATTATATCCCTTTTAGGAGATATAGCCTTGTTAGGAGCTGATTATTACAGACAATACTCAAACCTTGTTAAAGGAAAGACCCTACTAGAAGTAAAGAGAAATAAGAGGCTTAGTGCCCAGGCTCACTGCCCAAAAGAGAAGGTTAAATCGACGTTCAAGAATTAGTGTTCAAAGTACAAATATATAAGTATACAAAAACCAATGAGCTCACTGATATAAATGTGCTTTTCCTAAATAGTTCCAATGAAGTTAATCACAATCAATATCTCTTCTCTACATCCAACAAACTTCATAATTACAAGCTCTTATCTTCCAAATCACAGTTCCATGCAATCTCATCAAGAAACAACTCTCCTTTATACAAGTTTACAATAAACAATTAGGTTTGCCTATCAAGAATTTCCCAACGCACAAACAATTATATAGACCCTTTCTAAGATACACATGGTACATTAAAAAAGTAAACATAAAATACAAATAATCATTTATACTCCAAGATCTGTAATCCATGCTTGCCATCCTCTAAACATGTTAAACCAATGTAGTCAGACACAAATATAACTTCACAAGATCACACGCCTTAGATAATGTAACCAAGAAATTAGCAACTGAAGAATCACAAATAAAAGTATTCAATATGTATTATACCATCCCTCAATCTTGCATATCATAACTGGTAATCGCATCCAAGTTATCCCAAAAATCCACAGACTAACTTTGTCATAATCATTTGTCACTATTCTATAACTAGTCTTCATCCAAACAAATATAACATATTCCAATAGTAATATAAAGTAAAGCGAGATTATATATAATATCTCTACTCATCCCCATATACATATCCATGGTCGCATGCTCTAAAATCCTGTACAATGTCTGTACACTTTTGTTAGTCTTTCCTATACCACTAATAACCAGTCTGTCTGAGACTTCAAATGAAACCAACTAAAACATATGTTGACATCAATGAAAAAACATGAATGTCAACACCTCTAACAGAAATAATTATAACGATATCCATATAGAATAATAATATTAGTAAGCTAAATATATATATGAATTAGAAAATATAATTTCCTATGCGATTATCATTCTTTAAAAAATTTGGTTCATAGAGATTGAGTCATGATAATTTTGATAAAGGAAATCCCATACTAATCCCAAGAATGGAACTTTGGCCTCCTTGGCCTTAGTGGTAGGAATTAGACATCCATAAAAGGTGATCAACTTTGTAAGGTAATTTAAATTCTTCTTTAACTATGCCTCATCATTAGTAATTTAGTATCTCATCCTTGTAGGAATATTAGGGAGATTGTAGTGGGGTCCTTGAATTTCCCATTCTATTCCCAAAAGTGGTACTTGAACCCTCTTTATGTACCTATGGCAGGACTTTGACATCTAGTAGGGTATCCTATTTAGATGGAAACCTTATACTTTCTTAGCCACATCTCACTCTTCTATCTATGATAAGATTCAACACTTGTGTATGCATACAACTAATTAAGTAATACTATTGTGATAGATAGTGACACTAAAATAATTTACAAATCAAAGATACAAAATGATATCAATATGTAAAATTTTTTATTGATTATGCTTTCTTATATTAAATTATTCCTGAGACCATCTTAATTTTTTTTTAAATTCTATAACAATATGTTTAAGGCTTTGGAAGAATGACATTGGATAATTATACTTTGATATGGAGTTATGCATGATAATGATATTGTTGTTTGACAATGATTTTTGTAAGAACATCCATAATGTCTTTATTATTGTCTTATGATTACAATGAAAAGATACATGGCATACGATGTAATTATATCCCACTTCATAACTAAGGTTTGATATTTTTGTATAGTGACATTCCTAAGACTCAAAATGTATCCATGATAAGAATATTTATTCTTATATAGATACGGTTTTTACTTGATATTAAAACCACCCCTTGTCTTCTGCACATATAATTATTCCTTGTTCATTTCTATTTTTTATGCTCTGAGTGAGCATTTGAATCTTTTAGTAAATTGTTTATTTGTGTTTGTTTGCAAGTATGTTTCCTTCAATAGAGATATTTTTTGTGTGACTTGTCATCACCCATGCTGAGTGTATTAGTCAACTCCTCATTAAATATTGCTCATTCATTCAATTAGTGATGACATGTTTATCATTGCTTGTATTTGATACCAACATCATTAATTGATAGATATTATATTATAGTCAAACACTATAATTTTATTTTATTATTATCAAAAAGTAAGGAAGAGTTAAGTATATAAATTATTACCTTTAGTTTAAATTATATTTATATTATATATATTGATAAAATTACCATTTGTCACTTTATATACTTCAAATACATTCATATTATACATTGATATGGTATAATTTATCACATAGGTAGTTACTTAGGATATGTGACACCTAACAAATGTGGTTTTAATATATATTGCAAACAATTAGATCCATTATCTCTACAAACTTTGAGGTATATTTTTATTTTTCATTTTATAACTCAACTTCCATACATATTTCTACCACCTTTTCTCATATTTATTTTGGACCCTTGGAGGGTAGCGTAAATTGAATGCATAGATATATTTATTGTCCCACAAATATAATTGATGAAGGGTACCCACCTTAGTAAGCCAAACACACACAACACATTAGAAAAATAAACTGAGATTTGCAAGAACAAAACAATGGGAATATAATAAACAATTTCTTTCTAGTACATTCATGGAAATGACATTACAATATTCATAAAAGTAACATGCTACAACCACATGGGAATTTTCATTATAATAATCTCCACCACAGAGCCACAATCTATATTTTTTAGAACAAAACCCTAAAACCACCATCCAGACCTATAAGTAGCACAATTAACTGCCTTAGAATATTTTGGAAAGTGAAATATTACCATTTAGGTGCCTATTTATTCAATTTATCACCTTTATTTATTTTTTTCTCTTCATTTTCTATCAAACTAGATTCTTGGTGACCCAACTTCTGAAAACCATATCTTATGAACCGTGGACTTGATTGGTCATTATTAACCCATTTTTGAAATCCTACAAAGCGCTTGATCATTGTAGGCTAGTAATGTGTAAATTTATCAAAGTTTTTCCTCCTTTTGGAGCCTCTAAAGACTTCAAAACTAAGTTCAAAGTTATTACACCTCCTCGCCAAAATTAAAAAATTTAATATCTTAAAATCCAAAATTGATATTTCCATGAAACTTTAGTGGCAGACATATATATCCAAAATGGATATCTAGGGAGGTAAATGGAACAAGATGTTCTCCAATAAAAAACCTACTAAAAATAACAAAATTGGTAAAAATAGCACTTTAGCCCAAAGATATCCCTTATATAAAATTAGACGATATTTTTGGGTGATGCACAATTTATCTTACACCTTGGATGCTTATGCATTAGATATTGGGGGTAATTTGAGAATTCATCTTATCACATCTGTGTGCAGAGGAAAACCAACGTATTCAACCTCTCCCTTTGATAGCCATGATGAACCTTCAAAAGGTTTTCCTTTCAATTTGACCAACTATTCTGCATATTTCCTATTTTTTGCTTCTACCCATATGACTATCCAAGATATCCTCTTTCTCGTATGTAGTTGAAGTAGACACTTGAATATTCCACTATGCTCCTTCTATCTTATCTTTCATACTACCTTTGTGATTCTCTGTAAAATCTGAAATATTAAACATAGATAAAATATTGAGTTCATTCGAAGTCTCTACTTAATAACATTTTCTTGAATCATGTTGTTTAGGGATTTTGCATGGTCTAAATTTTCTTCATCTTGAACTTGGTGTATGTTCCCACTAGGAATATCTCCTTTCTCAAATGAGCCATAACTTCATCTCCAATCTAATTTTTTTGTCTACTTTTCTAATCTACCTTAGCCTTGTAGTGAGTGTTCATTTTAATAATTTTCTTCCTCACCTCACCATGCAAATTATTCAAGTGTTCTGTAAAGTCTTCAACTTTAGCACTAGTTTTTTCTCCATTTTCCAATATAATTAATTATTGACCATTTCTAGGAAAAATTCCATATACAATCTTGAATCGTGATTTTCTTGTACTCCTATTGAGAAAATTATTGTATGAAAATTATTCCCATGTTAAAATATAATCCCACCCCTTTGATTTATCCCCAACTAAGCATCTCAACAGGTTTCCCAAACTCATGTACATCACTTTCGTGTATCTATCAATCTGTGGATGATGCACTGAGATGAACTTCAAATCTATCTTTACCCTTTTCCATAATGTTCTCCAAAATACCAAACAAACTTAGTGTCTCAATATGAAACAATGCTTTTTTGTAGCCCATGTAGTCTCACCGCTTCTCTCAAGAAATTTATTTCCATATGAGAACAACATCATTAGTATTTTTTCATGAAATGAATTGTGTCATCTTTGAGAACCTATGAACCATAGAAAAAAATGGAGTCACACCCTCTTTGAGTCCTTGGTAAACCAAGAACAAATTACATACTAATATCCTCCCATGACCTCTCTAGTACAAGTAATGGATGATATAATAATGTATTATGCCTTATTCCTTTTGTCATCTAACATATTCTACAACTCTGCACAAAATTATTAACATCTTGTTGAATTTGTATCTAATAATAATTAATATTTATTAACTAGAGAAATGGTTTTATCTTGACCAAAGTGTTGCGCTAATCCTGCACTATCCTTCTCTTTAATTAAGTACTTCCTCATTGAAATATTTGGAATGCACTATTGGCTCCCTTTGAATATCATCCCATCTTGGATTATAAAATCCAACCATCTAGTCATGTCTAAAGTAACAGGTTCTATAGAAGTTCTCTAGCCAAAATTAGGATCCTCGTGATAGAAAATTGCGAGTTCATGGAACCCAGAAACTTCAATCTAAATCTATGTCAACAATTTTTTTCTCTTCATCATGGCATATACAACCCTATTAGATTTTCCACCTCTAAGCTTCAAGGTGAATGTGTTACTCTACAAAAACTCAACCCATTTTAAATGCCACTAATTTGAATTTCCTTGGCTATTAAAATACTATAAATCTTGATGATTAGTAAACAAACCTAAACCTTTCAGAAAAGGATAAGGTCTCAGTTTCCTCAATGACTTAACTATAGAATCAAACTCCTGATAAAAAATATAATATTTTACTTTTATGTCATCCAATTTCTCACTAAAATAGGAAATGGGTGTATCTTCCTAACTCAAAATAGCTCCAATGGCATTTCCACTAGCATCAAAGTCTACTCAAAATACCTTATTAAAATATTGAAATGCCAAAATAGGCCTTTTTAAACTATTCTCTTCAACAAAAAGAAAATATTTTCTTCTCTTGTACTCCACTTAAACTATTTTCTATCCCCCTAATTGTTTAAGTTAAGGGTCCAATGATAATACTAGAATTTTTAATTCACATTTTTGTAAAAGCTTGCCAAACCATGAAAATATCTTACCTCACTTGAACTCCTTGGAGTAGGTCATTCAAAGATAGCCTTGGATTTCTGTATGTCCATTTTAAGACAATATTCAGATACAAAAAATACCAGGTACACTAACCCCTTCACAAAATTGCACTTCTTCAAATTTATCAAAAACTTTCCTTCCCTTAGCCTCTCAAAGACACTATGAATATAAATTATATTCTCTTCCAATGTCTTACTAAAGATCAAAATTCCATCCAAGTAAACAATAAAAAAATTACTAAAAAATTCTTTCAATACCTCATTTGTGAGTTGGGTGAATGTCCTCGGTGCATTGGTTATCCCAAAAGGAATGACGAACCACTCGTAAAATCTCTCTTTTGTCTTGAAGGTTTTCTTCCATTTATATCCTCCTCTAATATAGATTTTTTGATATCCATTCTTCAGATCTATATTTGTGAAGTACTCATCTCCACTCAAGCAATCCATAATATCTTCCATCCTTGGAGAAGATAACCTATACTTTATAGTAGTCTTATTGATAGCCTAAGAATCTATGACATCCCTCATTCTCCATTTTTATTTCATGCTAGTACTTTTAGTACAACCCATGAGCTAAAGCTCTCTTCAACCAAACCCTTCTAGAAAAACTCTTCAAATTATATATTCAATTCTTTACTCTACGCTAGAATCATTCTATGGGATACCTTATTCAGAAAAATGGCTCTAGGAATCAAGTCCATTTGATAACTAATATTTCTTATTGGTGGTAATTCATCAAGTATACTATCAGAAATATAATATCCTAAAACTCATCCAACAAATCTGCAACTTCCATAGGTACATCTTCTACTTCCTCTTTATCAACTCTTGTAATTATTAAAAAACAAATATGTTCATGCTTAAAGCCTTATATAAACTACCTTCCATCAACTAAACATATCCTTGCATTACTACATAAATTTTCCTCTCTTTCTTTGAATGATTTCATCTTCTGTTAGACCTCATCCTTTGTCAAGGAATATGTATTTTCATATCATGTACAACATTATGATCAAATTATCATGGTGTCCATAACAATAGATGACAAATATCCATAGGTTTAATATCACACAATACCTCATCATGATGGATTCCTATTTTGAAATTTACCAGACATTGTTCATTGGTGAAAGCCATTTGATCCTTCTGCAACAAAGCAATCCAGTAGGGATTCAGATGCTTTCTTCTCTCTAACTTTAATTTATCAACTATTTTCTCTAAAAAAAAGTTACCAGTACTACCACTATAAAAAATGACTTTGAATACTTTACCACTACACTTACACCTTGTATAAAACAAATTATTCCTTTGTCTATGTTCCTACCCATGATTTACCAAGGCTCTTGTTGTAATAAGGAACTCCCCTCTTTCAACATCTTTATAATGTTTTGAATTGGAATCTTCATCCACATGTGTAACTCATGTATTATTTTCCGGTCTTCTATTTTTACTCCCTTGATGTTGGGGACTCAAAAGATCAATGTCCCTCTTCTCTACAATGGAAACACGTCCCATAAAAACCTTCTCTTCCTAATCCTTTCCCTATTCCTCTTTCTCTTTGGGCTCTATTATTTTGATCAAAATGGTAATAAAAATTATTCCCCCTCTAATTTTGACTTATACTATAAACATCATTCTTCTTATGATCTCATTTTCACCTCCATAAGACCTCCCTCTAGGATTTCCACCACAACTTCTTCCACTTTGATTGCTCTCAAACTTCTTGTTTAGTTTTTCTTCTACCTTCAAAGAAATTTATATGCATCCTCAATGGTAGAAATCCTTATCATTATCAACTCTTATTGAGTACCCATCCTCAACCAATTTATCTAACGAGCAACTTTTACCTTGTTTTCTTCAGAATTACCCATTGATAATGTTAAGTTTTAGGATAGTTGCAAATGTAATAACCCTCTATTTTTTATGTGTTTTCCAAATGCAACAATCTCTCTTTCATTTATATTAGGAATAAGGCTAGGAGAGACATGTCCCTTAATGGGACATGTCTATAAATTATTATTTATAAGAAAGGACATGCCTCTTCCTATTAATCATAATTTAATCAATCTTATAATGTTTCATCAATAAATTATTAATTAAGAATAATATAATAATCTAATATTAAATATTAAATTTCATATGATTAATAATAATATAACATATATAATATATTATTATTAATCAACATGTATTATATATTTTCTAATGATCATACGACTAAAGCTACAAACATTAACACTCCCTCTTAGCTAGGGAGGATAAATCAATCCAATGTCAACACTTATATGACACTTGATAACATCAATCATACTATGTAAGAAATAAGAGCATCATCCTCATGATGTAATCAATAGAAACATAGTCTCAAGATGTGGATTTCCTCCATCAACAATTCTATCCAGAAGCTCTCATGTGGATTGCCTCCATCGGCGATTCTATCCACAAACACACAAGCTTTAGAGTGGATTGCCTCCATCGGTGATTCTATCCACAAGCTCTCATTTGGATTTCCTCCATTGGAAATTCTATCCACAAACTCACGAGCTTTAATTTGGATTTCCTGAATTGGTGATTCTATCCACAAGTTCCCGAGTGGATTGCCTCAATTGGCGATTCTATCCATAAGCTCTCATGTGGATTGCCTCCATCAGTGATTCTATCCACAAACTCATGAGCTTTAATGTGGATTGCCTCAATCAGAAATTCTATCCACAAGTTCCCATGTGGATTGCCTCAATCGGTGATTCTATCCACAAGCTCTTGTGTGGATTGCCTCCATCGGTGATTCTATCCACAAACTCACGAGCTTTAATGTGGATTGCCTCAATCGGCGATTCTATCGACAAGATCTCATGTGGATTGCCTCCATTGGTGATTCTATCCACAAAATCATGAGCTTTAATGTGGATTTCCTTAATCGGTGATTCTATCCACAAGTTTTATCTATTATGATCTATTTTATCCATCACAATAGAAGGTAAAGTTATTGTAAGATTGTCACTTTTCAATAACTCTTACAAATACAAGTGATAATAATTTGGAAGTCGTCACTTCCTCATGATGTACACAGGGGGCAGGCCCATTAAAAATATGGAGTCACACACCTGACATCCATCATGCCTCAATTCAGAGGGTGAAAACAAGTGATTTCACCTCAAACTTTTCTCATAGAGAAGAACTCATTGAGAAGATATTGATTTGTTGATCATCCAAGATTGCTTAAGATGAACTGTCAGACTCCCTCTGAGTCTGATATCAATCTTCTTAGCTCCTCATCCAAAGATACTTCTGAAGATTCAGACTCCCTTTGAAAATAATTTCTTGTTCTTCTATCCTGAAGGTATGCCAGAAAGAGATTACAAATAGCTTATAAACTAAACTATCTCATACAAAAATACCAAAGATAGAAGCATACAATATTTTAATAGCCAATATTATAGCATAAATTTAAAACTCAATAATTCATGTGCATTAATAAAACATGGAATACTTATCTTAAGTTTCAAATATTTCCTTTTGTAAGGTGGGCCCATATAGGAAATATCAACTCTCATTAAACTTTGAAGTTGTTTGTGGAGGACACGCTGCAGGAGATCATAAAATTATTCATGCTAGCCATGTCGACGACCTTCATATAGAGTGACAACCTAGAGTGGATGATCACCATTTTCAATCACTCTCCACTAAGGATGGTTCAAATGGAATTGTAAAATTGGTTATTATTCCCCCCATAATGTACAATTCTCACTCTTATATTGTTGAACAATACTCATGTCTTCTTGCTAAATGACTTGAATGATCCAAGAGAGGTGACACTATATAATTGATTCTTTCTTTATAGTAATAGACATCCTTCCTTGAATTCATGCTTCTTTGTTATTGCTTGATCACAATCATAACAAATTAATATATCTTTTTAATGAAAGTCATTTTAAGAAATTTCACATAGACCCGTACATAGTCTGTCATAATTTTTGTATCCAAGACTTTCTCTCTAATATCTTTGGTGAGATTATTAGAAATTAGGTTATCACCAACATATCCAAAAATTTAGCACAATCCAAAGGTGCATTTGTGAGATATAGTCCTTTTACCAAGATTATATTTTCTGAGACAATCACACATTCACCATCAACAAACTACTCTCTTACATTTGCAGTCTGGCTTTGATACCATGTTAAGTTTTAGGATAGCTGCAAATGTAATAGCACTCTATTTTTTATGTGTTTTCCAAATGCAACAATCTCTCTTTCATTTATATTAGGAATAAGGCTACGAGAAACATGTCCCTTCTTGAGACATGTCTATTCATTATTATTTATAAGAAAGGCCATGCCTCTTCCTATTAATCATAATTTAATCAATCTTATAATGTTTCATCAATCAATTATTAATTAAGAATAATATAATAATCTAATATTAAATATTAAATTTCACATGATTAATAATAATATAACATATATAATATATTATTATTAATCAACATGTATTATATATATTCTAATGATCATACGACTAAAGCTACAAACATTAACAGATAATGACACAATAAAACACTTCTATATACTCTTGGATGAATTTTACTACTTGCTTAAATTCTTGAATTTTCTTTAGAAAATAAATCTATTAGTCAACAAGAATGAATATTCTCTTTAGTTTATCCACTATCTGATCCCACTTTGTTATCTTCTCCCTTCCTTATCTATTTCTCTCCAAGTAAACCCGTTTCCATCAAATTCTAACATGACATTTCAGCTTGGCCTTTGTCAATCTGACCCTCTAAGTATCTTTTATTTCCTCAAACTCAAAGTACTCCTTCATATCATTGATGCAATTGATCAAATCTATTGCATTAAGATTTCTGAAAAATGTAGAAAATTAATTCTTTGGTCTCTTTCAAATCTTGGATTTTAGCCCTTAGAAACCTAGCTTCATTAGGATCCCTAGCCATTTCTTGTCCTTCTTTAAATTCTCCTTCTTCAAATTCATCATCACTTGCGTCTTTGTCCCAAATATTGATTCCTCTATGCATCTCCACTTGGTGTGCTTGAACTAGCCTCTAGAGGGCTTTAAAACCCTCATATGGCACACCTGTATCCATTCCACCATGGTTTTTGATGCAGAGGGTCTAGAGTTCTAGTGTTTCATTCCCCCAATTTTTTTTTAACTTCTTCTAACCATCCAATGGTTACTCTTGTATGTGTTATTTCCCAATATGGATCTTCTAGACCCTCCCTACCAACTTGCCTCCTAGGTATAGTTTATATTTTGAAGACACAAAGTTCATCCAATCTCAACTAGTCCAACTAGTTGATCATTCCTCTTGATTATTCACTAGAACTTCCCCTAGAAATCTAAACCCTCTCTTAGGATTTTCCCTATAAACCTCATAGACTCTTGCCTATGTTCTTTTCCCATTAAAAGTCCATTGGCAATATTTCCAACACTTTTGGATACTTCAACAATCCAATTGTTGTCGCAATGCATTAGTAGGCCTATTCCTAGTAGGTCCATTTTCATTGTTTTGAAGAAAATGATTGAAATTATTCAAAATAACCTCCCATACGACTTTTAAAATATGAAATCTATCCACTAGCCCTTAAATAATCCAAAACCATAGTTTCTCAATGCACCCACAACCCTAGTTACTACTAGGCCCTAGTTTTTAGCCTTTCTTTTAGGCCTCTGGACCATTCAGTACAAATTGTCATCAATTTGTTCTTCGAACTTCCTTTCACCATATAGAACCATTTTATCCTTCAATATGATAGATTAGGGCTTCCAAAAATGTCACTAAATCAACCATCCAAGATCATGGGTGCTCGATTACAATTCAATCTTTACCCTATCTAGGCTCACGTACTCGTAGAAGTTATCCATATGGAGTCACTACAAGCTTAGTAATTAAATTGAAAGAATAAAAAGGAAAAAAAAAACTATATGTACAGACCCTAACCCATAATTCCACATGGTTTCAGTCATTTTAAACCATGGATGCTTAGGTTAGAGCCATTTTTTCTCTTGCAACTCTGCAAATTGAACTTGCAGAGACAGTGGCCTAAATCCTAATGTAACTCCACACTAATTTAACTTGAAATCAAACTAATACATTGAAAATAAGCTAATACAAATAAATACACCCCCATGGGGTTAGATCACTTAATCTAATCTATACACAGCCGTACAAAAGAAGAAAACACTGTAATTACAAGGATTCTTAGAAATCCATCCATACAGAATGATCACCAAAGTACTATGTAATCAAAAACTCCATTCACCTTCCAAAGATCATCAATCGATGGTCAAATACCCGAGCATGGGTAGTTATAACTGCTCAAACTTCCATTTTCAACTTTTTGCAAAAGTTGTAATAGTTGCTTGAGCAAATTTTGAAAGTTGCTAGCAACTTTTGAGCATTTTTTGCTCTTTGACTATTTTAGTCAACTAGATGCATGTTTGTCACTCCTATGACCCTATTTAGGATACTTAGGGTCCTAAAAAAGAGTAAAACCTCAAGTTACTCAAAAATAGTAACTTTTACCATTCTAGGCCAAAATGACCACATTGTCACCTATGAGCATTTTTTCTCTTACAAACATGAATGAACAAGTTAGGATCCAAGACTGATGGATCTTATTCCAACCTAAAAAAAAACTCCTAACACAACCCTAAACACAGAAAACACATCAAAAAGGGAGTTTCTTTGCACCATACTCCCCTCAGACAAAGAACTCAAGTCCCTTGAGTTAGGAGGTCTTCAATGGTGACCCCATGCTTAAAAATGTCTTCCTTGGTCATCCAAGTGGCCTTAGATTCATCTAGTCCATGCCACATTACCGTATACTCTTTGTAAGTACCCTTCCTGGTCTTCTTAATCACCTTGGAGTCCAGCATACTGTCCAACTATAGAGGGAGTGGGATAAGCAAATCCTTGACCGAATCTTCTTCTCCCAACTCTCAAAGAGTTTGGTGACTAGTGTCTAAGGATGGTCCCTTATAGGGGTATAGGTCACATACATTAAAAATGGGTGAAATTCCCAAATCGGGAGGCAACTCCACTTCATATCCATTTTTGGCCATACTTATGAAATATCCTAAATTGTCCTATCTTGTTCATGAGCAACTTACTTGGTTTACCCTTAGGTATTATTTCCTTTCTGAGGTAAGCAAGTACTAGAACACCCACCTTAAATTGAAGATCCCTCCTTGTCTTGTCTACCTTGGTTTTATACTTCTCCCCTTGTTGTTGTAGAGTCTTTTTGACGTGATGATGAAGCTCTTTCATTTAATCTACAAATGATTCCCCTTAAGCACTTTTCTTGTCTTGCAAACTAAGATCCCTTAACTCCAAGATCCCTCTAGGATTAGTCCCATAAACTATCTCAACTAAGATTTTTATAGTACTTCTATTGATGGAGTCATTATAGGAATATTCTTCTTTCTCTATAATATGATCCAATGGTTGTCCATGCTGCTTAGTCAAACATCTCAATAGATTTCCTAAAGATCTATTGACTACCTTAGGTTTCCCATTTTACTGAGGGTGATAGGTTGAAGAGAAAGACAAATTAGTCCCCAACATCTTCCAAAGAGTCCTCCAAGAGTGACCCACAAACTTACTATCCCTATCAATTACTATGTTCAACGGCAATCCATGAACTCTCACAATGTCTCTAAAGAATAGGCCAACAATATGGGAAGTATCATTGGTTTTTTGGCAAGGGATGAAGCGTGCCATCTTACTAAACCTATCAACCACTACAAACACACTATCATGTCCCTTTGATGTATTTGGAAATCCCAAAACAAGGTCCATACTTAAGCACTCCCAAGGTCTCAGAGGTATGGATAGGGGTTGATATAATCCAGTGTTCCTAACTTGTCCTTCATCCCTCTTACATATATTACATTGCTTGAAAAAATTTCCAACATCTGACTATAACCTAGGCCAATAGTAATGCCTATTCACTTTCTCAAGTGTCTTTTCCACTCCAAAGTGGCCTCCCAAGCTTCTTTGGTGTTTCTCCTTGACTATGTTCTCCCTTATTGAGCATTGAGGTATACACATTAGGTGTCCTTTGAACAATAATCCCTCATGCAACATATAATCTGTAAACTCCACTTTGAATCCATGTTGGAACTTCTCACATTCCTCAAAGGCATCTTTGAAATCTTTGTCCTCTTTGTACAGGAATTTCAAGTTATTCATTCCTACACTTAGTAATTGTATCTCTTGTATGGCTATTACTGTTCTACTAATGACATCAATAAGCTTTTTGTTAACTCCTTTCCTGTATTTGATGACAAATGCGTATGCTTGCAAACATTCTACCCATTTAAGGTGCCTCTCATTTAACTTCTCTTGCCCATTAAAGAAACTAAGGGCATGGTTATCTTTGTCGACCACAAATTCCCTACGTAGGAGATAATGACTCCACTTTTTGAGTGCTTTCACCATTGCATACATCTCCAAATCATAGGTAGAGTACTTTTTTTTGGCCTCATTCAACTTCTCTGAGAAGAATGCCACAAGGTGTCCCTCTTGTCTCAACACTGCCTGAATGGCTAGCTTACTAGCATCACACTCCACCACAAATAGTTGATTAAAATTGGGGAACCTAAGAGTAGGTAGCTCTGCTATCCTTTTCTTTAACATTTCAAAGCCTTGACCTGTTGCTACTATCCACTTTAACTAACATTTGATTCCTCCTTTTATAGTGTTAAGGATATGGGTACATACATGACTAAAATTCTTCATAGACTTCCTATAGTAGGACGCTAATCCATGAAAAATTCTAACATCCCCTATGGATCTAGGTGTAGGCCATTCCAAAATAGACTTGACCTTATCAAGATCCATCTTCATACAACCATTAGCAATTACAAAATCAAGATACACTAATTCAGTTTTGAAGACCTCACATTTTTCCTGATTGATCATCAACTTCTCTTGGTGTAGCCTCTTCAATACCATATACAAATTCTTCATGTGCTCCTCCTTAGACCTGCTAAAGATCAAAATGTCATAAAGATATACTATTACAAACTTACCAATGAAATCTTCCAGCACTTCATTCATAAGCCTCGTGAATGAGCTAGGTGCATTTGTTAGGATAAAGGGAATTACAAGCCACTCATACAACCCTTGATTTGTGTTGAAGGCTGTCTTCCATTCATCACCAAGCCTAAATATGATTTGGTGATACCTTGAATTTAAATCCACCTTGGAGAAATAACAATAACCTCCCAAGTTGTCTAGCAAATCCTCAATCCCAAGCATTGAAAATCTAGATCTGATTATGATCGTGGTAATAGCCCTAGAGTCAGTGCACATCGTCCTTTTTCCATCATTATTAGGTGAAAGGATAGTTGGCACAACAAAAGGACTCAAACTCTTCCTTATTAGCCCTTTCTCCAACAAATCTTGAATCTATTTTGCTATCTCTACATTCTGACTTGGTGTCATCTTATATGCTTCCTTGTTAGGCAAAATAGCTTCATTTATGAGGTCTACCTAATGAATTACATCCCTCATGGGTGGAAATGCACTAAGAAATCAATTATGCACTATTTCATGGTACCTTTGAAACAGTTCTTGTACCTCTGGTGGCATATTGGCTTTCTCCTTGGTCACATCCTTTGGCTTCACTATCAATGCACAATAGACCACTCTCTCATTTTTCATAACCTTTAGAAACTCCTTTCCACTCAAGAGCATCAAACTAGTTCCCACATGCTTCTCGTCATTAGGTTCTTGTAAGGGATCCATTTGAAACTTATTTCCTTGTTTAGTAATCACATAACTATTCTTTTCACCATCATGAATGGCTTTCACATCATATTGGCATGGATGTCCTACAAGAAGATGAAATGCATCCATGGGAAATATGTCACATAGGACCTTGTCCTTACACTCTACTATCTCAAACTCCACCATAGTTTGTTCATACACCACTATCTTCTGTCCCTTGTTTAGCCATGACACTTTGTAGGGGGTAGTGTGAGGTATCCATCTTAGTTTTAGTTTATCCACCATCTCAGTTGATACTATGTTTTCTTTGGATCCAGAGTCCATTATCACCTTGTAGATCTTTAGATGTTACCTACAAGTAGTTTTAAATAAGTTCTTTCTTTGAGGTGGTTCTATAGTACTAGGAACTTTCAACAAAGTCCCTCTCAACATTATATTTTCCCCATCCAATATTGCCCCTGCTTTGGAGATTGGGGAAGTGACACTTTGTGTGTCATCCTCTTTCACCAACTAATTTCTTCTTTCTCCCATAGATGATGTGGAATTATTGTCAAGACATTTACGCATTGTATGGGCCACTTAGTTACAATTATAACATCTTCTAGTGAAGATAGAATTGGTCCTTCCTTGTGACTGGAATCCACCCCTTGGTGGTCCTCTTCCTCTATATCATCCTCTTTGGAATGACCCTCTATACTGGTTACTCCCACTATTTTTAATAGATCAAGTCTCTTCTGGTCTACTTGGGCTATGTCCTCTGCCAAAGTTACTCCTTCCTCTAAATCCTATATTATTATTACCCCTACCTCTTTGTTGGAAATCATTCCTCCTTCTAGCCTTCAACTCTGCTCTGAAGGCTAACTGAAAACACATGTGCATACTGTTAGGAACCATCATACTAATTTAAACTTGGATTCCTTGTCTCAACCCTTTGAGGTACCTTCCTCCCTTTTCTGGGTGCAAGCACAAAGTTGAGTGCCAATTTCGCGAAAGTCCGCAGCCAAAAAAAAATGGCAAATAGAAACGGACACCCATTTTTTAAAAAACGGGTGCCCATTATGGTTTGGGTGCCCGTGGCAAAATGGGCACCCATTTTTTTATAAACAGGTGCCCATTTTTTAAAAAATGGGTGCCCATTTTTTAAAACTATTTAAAATTTGTTTTAAACCATTTTCCAAATCATTTTCACAATTTGCAAAATGTGATTACGTTTTTCTCTGTACGGGTACCCATTTTTGAGAGCTACCATCGACCCCCCTGCTGCCATTTTTCCTACTACATGTACGTATTATTGTTTTCTATTAAAAAAAATTTTTATTGTTGTTTTTAATTAGTTTAATGTTAAAAAATGTACATTGTGTTTAATGTTTACAGTTTTTTTAAATAGAATTAAAATAAATTGTTATATAAAGTTTTAAATTTTAATTTGTAAATTAT
>MU225126.1:706698-724856 GCA_018584345.1 Thuja plicata
AAGACAGTTACAAAGAAGAAGAAGCAGACAGAAGAGAGAAGGATCCAGAGAGCTATGGCGGCCGATAGGCCAGAGACTGCAAATCCATTGTGACAGAAATAATCTTCTATTAACACAATAATGATTATAAAATGATCTCCTTACGAAATACAAAGAGGTGATTCCTTATAAAGGAATCACGAAACCCTAAAAGGGAAACTCTAACAAAAATAGAAACTGCCTAAGGTTAGCTGAAGCAAACTAGAGTGAATAGGGAAGTTACTAATTAGATCATAATGATTTAAATTAGTAACCCTGATAGACTATTACTCTAACACTTTATACTCAATTAAAAATGAATAAGAAAAAAAAAATTCAATTAAAAAAAAATAAAAAATATTCTGACCAATCTTTGATGTGTTAGCTACCTTTCCCCAAAAGGATTAACAAAAATTCATTTATTTTCTTCAAAATAGGGTGGTTGTACACGTGTGTGGTATGGTCCTGAAACTGAAATTTTGAAAAGGGGTTTTTAAACATGCCTACTAAAATATATTTTTTACCATGTGGGTATTAAAAAAAATTACATATTTTCTATTAGTGAATTTTTCTAAGATTCAATCTCTAAGTGCCTCAAGTTTTGACATCAATTGACTGCACATTTGAAAAACAAGAAAAACACTTCCACTTTTTGCCCAAAAAGTGGACTCAACTTCTTGCTGGCACCCTTCTACCTCTTCTTCTTGTCTTCTTGCCCTTAGGCTCAATTTATAGAAATATCTAGTGCAGGCAATTACTGACAACTCCTTTTGTCTCAAGTTCTGTAACTTTTAATACATTTGAATCTCATAATAAGTGGGTAAGAATTGTGCCCTCAACCTGATCTTCATTCTCTTCAAAGAAGCTATCTTCTTCTTACCAATGGCTACCCTGTCATCTTGCATCATGTTCCACCAGACCAATGCAGATCCTTTGAGGCTAGGCTTGGCGTAATTGACTCTCTCCTCCTCCTCTACTTGTATTCAAACTAGTTGTCTATGGCCTCTAGCCAATCTAATAACTCTTCACCATTCAAGCTACCACAATAGTAGGGTATGCATGAACCATAATATATTTGTTTATAGACTTTAAGAAATCCAAGAAAACCTTCTATTTATTATCCATCTCCACTTCTTTTCCTTTTCTAGTTGTCTCTCATGTCTGGTTTTCATCTTATTCATCACTCTCATCTCCCCATTCAGTGACCTTCCTCTTACCTTTTGTGTCTGTCAAATTAACCTTTGCCAATAGATTTTGGACCAAGTCCACTATGGTATCTTTTCTCATATGCTTGGGTGGCATGTTTTCAACCTTGTGTCTCTCCTCCCCTTTAGACATACACTAAAATTAAAGAAATTATTTCTTTGATACCACTCTAATGCAGAGGTCTAGATTTCTAGTGTTTCTTTCCCCCAAAGTGATTTTTACTTATTCTATCCATCCAATGGTTACTCCTCTATGTGTTCTTCCCTAATATAGATCTCCTAGACCCTTGCTACCAACTTGCCTCCTAGGTATAGTTGATTTGTTCAAGACACAAAGTTCATCCTATCTCAACTAGTCCAACTAGTTCATCATTCCTCTTGATTCTTCACTAGAACTTGGCCTAGAACTCCAAAACCTTGATTAGGATCTTCTCCATAAACCTCATAGACTCTTTCCTATGTTATTTTACCATTGAAAGTCCATTGGAAAAATTTCCAATACTTATGGATACTTCAACAATCCAATTGTTGTCACAATCCACTAGTAGGCCTAATTAGGCCTATTTCTAGTAGGTCTATTTTCACTGTTTTGAGCCAAATGCTCTGATTTCTCCCAAACAACTTTATACAAGACTTGAAAATCTTAAAGCTATCCACTATCCCTTGAAGAATTTAAAACCATAGTTTCTCAATGCACCCACAACCCTAATTACTACTAGGCCCTAGTTTTGAGCCTTTCTTTTAGGCCTCTGGACTAGTTAATGCAAATTGTCTTCAATTTGTTCTTTTAACTTCCTTTTTCAATCTACAAAAATTTCATCCTTCAAGATGACACATTAGGGCTTCCACGAATGCCACTAAGTCAACCATCCAAGATCATGGGTGCTCAATTACAATTCAATATTTACCCTATCCAGGCTCACCTACTTCTAGCAGTCATCCATAGGTCTTCACTCCAAGCTTAGGAATTCAATTGCAAGAAAAAAAGAGAAAAAAAAAAATCTATGTATAGACCCTAACCTATCTTCCCACAAGGTTTCAGCCATTTGCAATAGTTGATACCAAGGTTAGAGCCATTTTTTCTCCTACAACTCTACAAATTGAACTTGCAGACATAGTGGCCTAAATCCTAATGTAACTCCACACTACTTTAACTTGAAATAAAAATACTATAGGAAAAATAAATCTAGTACAAATCACTACACCCCCATGTGGTCAGATCACCTAATCTAATCCGTACATAGACAAACATAAAGTAGAAAACACTATAATTTCAAGGATTCTCTCAAATCCATCCACACAAAATGATCACCAAAGTACTATGAATCCAAAAATCCATTCACCTTCCAAAAATCATCAGTAAATGCTCAAATACCCGATCATGGGTAGTTACAACCGCTCAAACTTTGATTTGCAACTTTTTGCAAAATTTGCTTAACTTGCTCGAGCAACTTTTGAGCATTTTTTTTTCTCTTTGACTATTTTTGTCAACTTGATGCATGTTTTTCACTCCTATGACCCTAGTTAGGATACTTAGGGTCCTAGAAAATACTAAGACCTCAAGTTACTCAAAATTAGTAACTTTTACCATTCTAGGCCAAAATGACCACATTGTCACCTAGGCCACTTTTGCTCATACAAACATAAATGAACAAGTTGGAATCCAAGAATGATGGATCTTATTACAACCTAAAATACAAAAATCCTAACACAACCCTAAACATACTAAACACATCAAAAAATGGAGGTGCTCTGCACCAGTAACTTCGTGGAGGCAGTTTTGGACATATCTCTTAGACCCATAACCACATTAATAGTGCAAACTGCCTCACATTTGGTGATCTATCTACACACTTATTAAATTCTATTATGATGCCACTTTATAAAGGGTTATCTCTTATTAAAAAGAGCACACAAAACATAACAAGAAAATCAATAGAAAATTGTAAGAACAAAACAATGGAAAGAACAAAAACACTTTATTTCCATCATCTTCAAGGAAATTACATTACAATTTTTAGAAAAGTAACAGGCCACAACTACATGGGCATTTCATTACAATAATCTGCAAGATAGAGCTACAATATACACCTTTTGGAACTAAACCATAAATCCCCCCTTCATCCCTATAAATAGTACAATTAAACACCTTAGAATATTTAACCACATAAGAATATTTTGGAAAGTAAAATTTTCCCATTTAGGCACCATGCGTTTCAATATCTCTCTCTCTCTCTCTCTCTCTCTCTCTCTCTCTCTCTCTCTCTCTCTCTCTCTCTCATATTGNGCACCATGCGTTTCTATATCTCTCTCTCTCTCTCTCTCTCTCTCTCTCTCTCTCTCTCTCTCTCTCTCTCTCTCTCATATTGAAACTAGAGTCTTCACGGGCCAACTTCTAAATACCATAACTTGTGAACCATGAAGTCAATTATCTTTTTTGAACCAATTTCTGAAATCCCATGATGCGCTCCATAACCCTCAACTTTAAAAATGCTAGAGAATCAATGTTTGACCCCCTTTTAGAGCCTTTAAAGCCTTCAAACCCAAGGCTAAAGTTTTTGTACCACCCCACCAAAACAGAAAATTTAATATCTTCAAAACCAGAATTGATCTTTTTATGAAACATTACTGACACACAAATATAAAAAAAATGAATCTCTAGGGAAGTAAATGGAATAAGCCATGTTCAAATGAAGAACATTGTGCAAGCTACGATTAAATAAATTTTTATATTTTCATTGATGTGAAACCTTAATTGGTAAGACGGTTGCTATCTTGTAAAGTGCCATAACAATTTATTGATGAATGTGAGGTCCTACTCTGATAGTCTTTTACGAGATGATACTTTTATATTATGTTTGTCAGGATGATACAATATTTTTATTTCTTTGACTTATTGGACAAATATTTTATAGCATAGATATCATATGATGACTCTATTTTGATGATGTTTGGATATATTGTTATATTCTTATTATTCTTAGATCTTGATGACATATTTTAACAAGTTTCCATTCTATGTTTTTGAATTTTCAAATTGATCATGTGACATATAAATGTGGAATACAAACTTAAATTCTACAAATAATATATATTGGTTAATTTTGAATGTTAGATAAGTGATTCAAAGGATTATTGTGATTGATTAGTTATATGTATATGGATGCCCTAATTCTGAAGACTGATGTATAATTCATGTTTAGATAATTGTATTATAATGTATATTATCATGTATGTATGATTTCTTCCTTGGACTACTGATGCTCTGTTCAAGTGTGCAGGGGAATAAACCATGGATTCAAATAGGGGAAACAGGATTGGGTTAATTTTGAAATCCTTGTAAAGCCAAGGTTAACCCTAAAGAGGGAAACAATGTAATTTTAATGTAATATATGTTTTTAAATGTAATTATACATGTTTATAAATTTGATTTCTTCTATTTTTATAATTTCCAATTAGGCATGCCAATGTGTAAATGTGATGTGCTTTGTAGTGCCAATTGGCACATGTATTTGTGATTTAGCATTCCCATGGGGTTAGATAGGTTAAGGTTTCACCATAGGTTGTCTTGTAGTGTTCCCATGTAGGGTTACTTCCTTGGAAACATAAATCAAGACTCCCATCATAGAAATTCGTAGGTTAACTCTTAGTGAGTTTTAGAGCGGTTAAAATGAGCCCAAAATGATAGTTAGGGTTAAAAATATCTACTATTATAGGTATACTATTGGTTGGGAGTTAATTTTTAATGATTTAAGTGTCTTAATCAAATTTATGGCCCATGGAAAGAACCATTATTGGATAGTGGCGAAAATTGGTAAGAGGGAAGACCATCTCCTTCTTGAAGATAGTGGGGTTTCTTTCATGCATAAGAAGGGACACGTGTTAGGGAAGGTGACTCATGTTACCTAAAATCCTATTAGGAAGAGGAAAGAGTTGGGTATGAAGCCTTTTAGGGGAGAGGTAGAGGAGAGTTGGGGTTTATTTCCCACTCTCCATTTTTGGGAGACTTCTAGTTGAATTGGAAAGAATTGCTAGTTTTGGAGCTAAGGGAAGGAAATCTAAGGAAGGTAGAAGGCTCATATAAACTTTATTACATTTTATAGGAGCAAGGTTGGTGCTCTCAAACCATGTTTATCCTCTTGGAATTTCTTGTTTTGTCTTGTAACTTGAATGAATATAGTTATATGTAAAACCATCTTGTGCAAATGGTGTTCTTGTTGTGGAAGTATTTGTTGTGAATTTTCTTTGTTGCTATCTTTGTATTCATGTTTTATTCTTGTGATGTTTCATGGGAGTGAATGGACAATCTCACCCTTGGGAGGGAATATAGCCGTTGTGGGTAAATATCTTAGTTGGGAAAACCATTATAGTGTAGAGTCTCTTCTTGGGAAGAAAAGGGTAATTAGATGGATGTTATGGGCTCCATGTGCCAATTCTTTGTTATTATCTCATGGGGGTGATAAGGGTAAATGGATGTGGTATGTTAAATTCTGGTTGTAGTAAAATCCTTGGGAAGGCATGTGAATTCAACTCAATTATGTGGTATTTTTTTTGGCATTCTCCTACTTCAATGTTTCCACCTTCACCCATTTAATGAGTACATTGTGACCCAATTGTGTAAAAGCTTGGGAGGTTTTTTTTTTTTTTTTTAGAGCTTGTTTGGATGTATTGTGGATCTCTTGAATATTACGCAGCTCTTTCTTGTTTCCCCTAGCTTGAGAGTGGTATCATAGAGACCTAGGATGGGATGTGAGCTCCCATGGTTTATTTCAAAACCTTGTTATTTGCATATTTTTTATCTGTCTCATTTACTTGGATAGGGATGATTCTCAAAGCTTGGAAAGAAGAAAATTGTTGTTTACTATTGTATTTTGTAAATGAAATTTTTATTTCCAGACATAAGGTTGAATCCTTTGTAATATTATATCTCATAAGGTGAAGGAATTTTGTTTTTAAATATGTAAATACTTGCATTGAAAGTTGATGTTTTTTCTTTTCAAAGAGAAGGAAAAAGAAAAGATTTTTAAGTTTATTATGCCTTAAATCTTTTGTAAAATTTTCTTATTTAAAATTTTGCATAAATTAAACATCTTTCTCATGTCTAAGATCTTCTTTAATTTTGTTTTCTTTGATTGTTCAAAAGAACATAAATGCATAAAATATGTTTTATTCAAGTAGATTCAATTCTATTTATTGATTACATAAGTAAATGTCTCTATTCAAAAATTAGTTCTAGATTTTAAAAGTATTAGTCTTTTATAAAGTTGTCCTTAAAATTATGTTCTTTTGATAATACAAATGCACATAAATGAATATTAATATATAACAAGTATTAAATTTGCATTACTCTTTTAGAATAAAAATATGCATATGTATAAATTCTGTATTACTTTTAAAGAAGAAGATTATATGAGGATTTAATCTATATTCTTAGAAAATTGATACACTTGTTCACATTTAATTCCACAAACAATAGTTTTTTGACTTCTGATAGTTTCTAGAATATATGTACATAAATGTTATATTTATTCTAAGAAACCCCTTTTATTTTATAAAAAAAAGAGTAATGATGAAACAACTATAAGTAAATGTATATATAAAAAAAAATATAAACATTGTAGTATTCTATTTAAACTATCAGTCTGTTATGTCTATGTAGATGAAAACACCCCCCCCCCCACACACACACATACCAACAAATAAATAAATATTTACTTTATTTCAGAATTATGATTCACAAACTTAACCTATTTTACACAGAGTGAAAACATAATGTGTTTATTAAAATATAAAGAAATATATGTATATATATTTATTTGAAAGAAAAACAAATATTCTTTTAATAAAACAAAAATGGCATTTTTAAAAAGAAAGAATTATATTTAAAAATATATATACAATGGGATGGGAGGGGCTGGGCGTAGCCCCACCTGATCCCATAGTCCCCACATAATTAGTTCTTGGATGGGGAGGCCGCGAAACCCTCACACCCATGGTGGTCGTAGCCCGGATGACATAGTCATTGGTGGTTGCACCACCACGGGTGGGGGTGGGGGCCAAGCTTCCTCCTCTCCCCCCATGACCTTTTGATTCCTTGCGCGGTCGGGGTATGTTGTGCGCCTCCCCTCCCATACATGCCTTAATCCCCCTACGTGCATAAATATCAAAGCCGTCGGCCTTCATGATGAATGCATATACATATATGCAAATATATATGTATATGTACTTCATGTGTGTGTGTGTGTGTGTGTGTGTGTGTGTGTGTGTGTGTGTGTATCCTTCATCTTCCATGGCTACCTTATCCCTTCAACCAAACCTGCACATTATAAAAAAAATAGGGCTAGGGAATTGAGGGCATGGGAGCAAGAAAGAGAAGTAACAAAAGAGTATTCCCATTTTTGGGATCTCTTATTGGAGCTCTAACCCTAATTTTGAATTATGGTTAGGGGATTCTCCAATGTATGTAGAATTTTTAGTTTATATCAAACTATTAACTTTCACTTTAGTGGGGATCTTTAATGGGAATGGAATTTTGACTTCCTTTGGTGGGAAACAAATTTACTTCCTTTTTTTTAATCCTCTACACTAGACTTTTCAAATAAAATAATTAACTTTTACTGTAGAGATAAAATTAAACCATTGGTCTTTTAATAATGCCACTTTAAAATTTAATAGCAACCAATTAGAATGCTCTAATATATTTAATGTTTGAATAAGATAATAATAATTTTAGTAAATATGGATGGATAACTTAATTAAAAATTTCCTAGTGAAATAGGGTGATATTTTAAATGGACGATTCTAAGATGCTAATGTCATTTTCAAATATTGGAATATTTTAATCCAATGAAATTTGAGAGTTGCTTCAACCTATATTAATTTATTTACACTTTTGACTTTGAGGTAATCTTCTTATATAAAGGTATCATTATTAATATAATTAAAATAAATTCTATAACTTAGGATTTCCTTTTAGATTAGTAAACTATAAAGATAAATTAGGAAATTATTGGTCAAGAATTATTATATGCACTTAACTAGGTAATGCTATTTTTACATGATCAATACATATGGCTAGTGTATTAGATATTGCAAAAAAATTTTATGATAAAATTAAATGACCATAAGATATAAATCTTGTTTTAAATTTAAACTATCGTGTAGATGTAGTTGTGATTTAAGTTTAAATTATTCTAGGAAACTCATGAAATTGCCTTCCTGTAAACTAGAACCTTGCAAATTTTATGGGTTGAGGGACATTGACTCATGTGATAATTTCCCCTCAAACCCTAATGTCTACTTTGGACCAATTATTCCTCTTGACCTAATCCGTTGGCCTAAACTATTTTTCTCATTGGGAAACTTAGTAAGCATGAGATAAATGACCCCTTCATCTCTTCAGATTTATGTTTCAAAAAAAAAGTTGTTGATTTTTTGCATGCAAATTTGGGCATGGGATTTTGGTATCAGAGCATTTTTCAAACCTTGGAACCTTAAACTCATTATGTTTAACCTTATTAAACTTTAAGCTTTTCTTAAACTTGTAGGATGCATCTCATTACTTGGTAGGCTCACCGACGTCGGAGAGGTCATGGTTGTGCTCATGTGGCACCAGATCATGATGAGCGAGAGGTAGGGGGTGCTAGAGTGGATGCAGGAGAGGAGAAGGAACCTCCTACTGTTCAACCACCAAATAAAAATCAAGAAGTATTGAATTCTCTACAAAACCTTATAGGGATACTTATGGATAGGCTACCACTCGGAGACCAGAGAAAAAGGCCAAGGGGAGAAGCCCATGAGCAGAGTAGGATTCCTCCTCCACAATGATTCATAGAGAAGGTAGAGAAAGAGGTTGAATATGTACACATGGAAGATCCACCACCAGGGTATGTACCTCTGGCAGGTAGAGGAGCACCCAAGGATGTGGGGGATTAGATGAAGGATTTTCTTTGCCTCAAGCCACCACCTTTTTTCTGGGGCCACGAATGGGATCGAGGATGAGGCATGATTATTGAGATTAGAGAGATTTTTTTTTTAATTCCCATATGAGAGAAACATGAGGGCTCAATTTTCTATTCACTTATTGACAGGGGGAGCCTTAATTTGGTGGAGACGGGAAGTGTTCACGAGTAACCTAGTTATTCATGTCCTCACTTGGGCATCATTTTTAGAGAGGTTCAGGGATCATTCCCTCTTAGAGAATTACAAATAGAATTGTATAGAAGATTTTCATGATCTCTAGTAGAGAGGTTTATCTATTGCTCAGTATGAGAGAAAATTTCTTGAGATTCTACCTTACATGGAGTACATGAAGGATGAGAAGCTCTATGTCAACCAATTTGCTAAGAGGTTGAATGTAGCTATATCTAGACCGGTGTGCATGGCATCACCAGGGGATGTACAGGAAGTCATAGAGAAGGCTTTGATTGTAGAGGAGAGATAGGGAAGAGGACACGATACATAGGATTGGTCCCACAATTAGAATCCCATGCCTCAGATTTTAGGGTATCAAAGACCCCCTTTAAAGGGGAATCATAGGTACTCAGCGGGGACCTCTAGAGAACCACAACTTCAGCCACACCAAAATCAATAGAGTTAGAGGTCTATATTGACATAGGGTCTAGAGAGATTTAAGCCCAAAAAGTGGTAGTCACAGGGGCCTATACAAGATCAGAGGTAACAAAAACCATACACACCTCCAGTGAGGACTGAAAAAACCTCTCACGGTATATTCAACGGTTCTAGTAAGACAGGTGAACCACAATATACAAGATCACAAGCCATACAAATTCAGTTTTGGGGGCCATGTTTCTCTTGTGGTGCAATAGGGAATTTTTATAGGGACTATCGTCAAGGAAGTGATAAGCATTCAACAATATTTAAGGCCACAATTGGGGACTTGGGTAAGTCCCATAGAGTCTTTGCAATAGTTGATAACCGCTACGATAAGCGTTAGGTCATAGTGATTGAGGTAGCAGGCATGATTCAAGGTAGTATCATCAACATTCTCTTTGATTCAGGAGCTACTAATTCTTTCATTTCCCCATTTTTAGTGGATCATTCAAGGCTAGTGGCAGCTAGATAGGAGGTGAATTGGGAAGTTGAGTTAGCATTCGATACTAGGGTTTCATTTGATTATATAGTTAGACATTTTCAGTTATATATAGGAGATATGACCTCTATGATTTATCTATGTATCAGACCTTTTGGTTCTTATGATGTAGTTCTTGGCATGGATTGGCTTTGTGCCCATAGTTCCAAGATGGATTGTAGACAAAAGAGGGTCAAATGTGTAAATGGTTTAGGTTCACCCATGGTCATTTCAAGGGTCCAAAGACCCATATCTCTCTATGTGATCTCTGCCATGTAGCTCAAGTGCTACATGCACAAGGGATATCATTTATTTTTCATCACCATCAGTGGTAGAGAGTAGGAGGAGATGAGAACGTCCATTAAGGATTTCCCTATATTATAGGAGTATTTAGATTTATTTCTCTCAGAGCTCCATTATATGCCCCAACCTAGGGTAGTTTATTTTCATATAGACCTTGTGCCAGGAGCAGAGCTACTATCTAGATCCCCTTATAGGATCACTACTCATGATCTTAATGAGCTCAAGATTATGTTGGAGGAGCTCTTGGAGAAAGGATACAGTCACCCTAGTATTTCACCTTGGGGAGAAGTCATCATCTTTGTCAAGAAGAATGATGGATCACTTAGGTTGTGCATGGATTACCACTAGATTAATAAAGTAACCATCAACAATTGATATCCGCTCCCTAGGTTCAATGATTTATTTGATCAACTTGAGCATACCTAAGTATTCTCTAAGATAGATATGAAGTCAGGTTACCATCACCTACAAATTATGGAGAGTGACATCCATAAGACAACTTTCCACACAAGGTATGGCCACTATGAGTTTACCATGGTTCCATTTGGCCTATCAAATGCAACATTATAGTCCTTGAGATATATTGAGTTATATGGTAGTTTTTTGAAGTGTGCTTTCTTTAGAATAGAGGTCCACTACCTTGGAAACATTATATCAGGTGATGGGATCAAATTTGACCCATCAAATATTAGATCTATCATGGATTGGCCAATCCCTACCACTATGACTGAGGTCAAGAGCTTCATGGGGTTGACAGGTTACTACATAGATTTTGTTGAGGGCTTCTCTATAATGGCACACCCTATCACATCGCTTCAGAGAAAGGGAAAGAGGTTTGAATGTATGAAGAAGTGCGACAGAGATTTTTAGGAGCTCAAGAGTGCCCTTACAAGTGCACCTATCCTAGTTGTGCCCAATCCTTCCATGGACTTTATGGTATACAAAGATGCATCCTTAGATGGACTTAGAGTAGTCCTTATGTAGGATGAATGAGACATTTCCTACGAGTCTTGGAAACTCAAGAATCATGAGCTTAACTATCCTACCCATGATCTTGAGTTAGCTGTAGTGGTTCATGCATTAGTGAGGTGGTGAAACTTTCTTTTCAGGCACCATTTTGAGCTCCATTTAGATCACCATAGTATCCCATAAATTTTCACCTAGCCTAATCTTTATCCCTGATAGAGGAGGTGGATGGAGTTACTATGTGAGTATGATTTTTATGTCCATAATAGCAAGGGGAAGGAGAATGTTCTAGTAGACACCTTGAGTAGGAGGTAACATACGCTCTCCTCCATGAATACTAGTACTGATTTGAGGGATCACATACTTCAGCAATTTCTTGAGGATGAGTTCTTTTCAGAGTGTGTTCAGTCAAATCAAGCTTAGAGACCCCTTAAGGGAAAATTTGATGGATATTACTTAGAATGTGATGGAATTTTTCATCATAGGGGCCACATTTATGTCCCTACACCTACTATGCCACGTGACTATATTATACTTGAGGCTAATAGAACACCATATGCAGTGCACCCCAGAGTCGAGTACTTGCATGCAGATTTGAGGAAGCTCTATCACTGGCTATGTATGAGGTTGCACATTACTAGGATTGTAGCTCGATGTTTAGAGTTCTAGAGAGCTAAGGTAGAGCACATCCATCTAGGTGGGCTTCTTTAGCCATATGCATACCTATGTGGAAGTGGGACACTATTTCCATGGACTTTATTGTTGGTCAACCTATCTTCTCACTGTGATGATGCCATCATGGTGATAATGGATAGGTTGACCATAGTTTCTAACTTCTCTCCTGTACATACCACTTTCATAGCACCTACAATAGCACAAGTGTTCTTGCAAGAAATTGTTAGGCTCCATGGAATTCCTTAGAAGATCATATCAAATTGTGATTCTCCTTTTACCTTTTCATTTTGGAGAGAGTTACAGACAACATTGGGCACCAGGCTCAATTTTAGTACAACCTATAATCCTGAGACATATGGGTAGATAAAGAGAGTTAATTAGGTTTTAGATGATATGTTGTGGATTTATGTTATGGACCACCAGTCCAGATGGGAGGAGTACCTTAACTTAGAAGAGTTTTCGTACAATAATGGACATGAAAAATCCCTAGGTCTACCTCCTTATCAGGCCTTGTATGAAAGGCCATTGCAAACATTATTGAATTGGGATAGAATAGAGGATAGGGTTTTCACTTGGGCCAAAGTTAGTCAGGGAGATGGAGGAGCAGGTTTTTTTGAACAGCCAACATCTCAAAGAGGCGCAAGATAGATAGAATAAATATGCAGATGAGAAGAGGGTTGATAGAGTCTACATGGTTGGAGACAGGGTTTTTTTGAGAGTGCATCTGCATAAGAGTTTGAGTTGTTTCAGAATGGGCTCTAAGCTTGCACCCTATTTTGTAAGCCCTTTTGAGATTTTGGAGAGGATAGGACTAGTTTCCTATCATATAGCTCTGCCACCTGACCTATTGTGCATCCACCATGTGTTCCATTTATCTATTTTGCAAAATTCTATTTATCATAAGTCTCACATTATTTATTGGGATGCCTCAGAGGTGGAGTTGGATGGGTAGTTGGTGTTGGAGCCCATCCGTATACTAGCTCAGAGGATGTTGGCCCTTCGAGGTCGAGAGCTAGACTAGGTTAGGGTCGAATAGGATTATTATGATGATGTTACAATGTCATGGGTGGATAAAATATGCATGAGACATGAGTACCCCCACCTTTTTGATGAACTCCAGGAGGAATTTCATGCCTAGAGGAGGAGGATGTAAGGTCCTACCTTGACCATTGTTTTAGAGTTGTTGCTTTTATATTATATTTATCAGGATGATACATTATTTTCAATGTAATGACTTATTGGACAAATATTTAATAGCATAGATATCATATGATGACTCTATTTTGATGATGCTTGGATATATAGTTATATGCTTATGATTCTTAGATCTTGATGACATGTTTTAACAAGTTTCCATTCTATGTTTCTAAATTTTCAATTCGATCTTGTGACATATAAATGTGGAATATGAACTTGAATTCTTTAAATAATCTGTATTGGTTAATTTTTAATGTTAGATAAGTGATTTGAAGGATTATTGTGATTGATCAGTTATATGTATATGGATGACCTGATTCTAAAAAGTGATGTATAATTCATGGTTAGATAAATGTATTATAATGTATATTAACATGTATGTATTATTTCTTCCTTGGACTACTGACACTTTTTTCAAATGTACAGGTAAATAAACCATGTATTCAAACTAGGGAAACATAATTGGGTTAATGTTAAAATCCTTGTTAAGCAATGGTTAACCGGAAAGAGGGAAATAACCTAATTGTAATGTAATATATGTTTGTAAATGTAATTATGCATGTTTTTAAATATAATTTCTTCTATTTTTGTAATTTCCAATTAGGCATGTTACTGTGTAAATGTGATATGCTTTATGGTGCTAATTGACACATGTATTTGTCAGTTGGCATGTCCACGGGGTTAGAGAGGTTAAGGTTTCACCCTAGGTTTTCTTGTAGTGTTCCCATGTAGCGTTATCTACCTTGGAAACCTAAATCAAGAGTCCCATCATAGAAATTCGTAGGTTAACTCTACACGAGTTTTAGAGGGGTTAAAATGATCCCAAAAGTGTAGTTAGGGTTAAAAATACCTAGTCCTATAGGTATAATATGGGTTAGGGGTCAATTTTTAATAATTTAAGTATCTTAATCATATTTATGGCCCATCTAAAATACCGTTCTTCGATAGTGGAAAAAATTGGGAAGAGGGAAGAGTTGGGTACTGAGGTTTATTTCATGCATGAGAAGGGACAAGTGTTAGGGAAGGTGGCTCATGTCACCTCACATCTTGTTGGGAAGAGGCAAGATTTGGGTACTGATCTTTTTAGGGGAGAGGGAGAGGAGAGTTGGGGTTGATTGCCCACTCTAAATTTTTGGGAGACTTTTAGTTGAATTGGAAAGACTTGCTAGTTTAGGAGATAAGGGAAGAAAAGCTAAGGAAGGAAGGAGGCTCATCTCCACTTCATTACCATTTTCTAGAAGTAAGGTTTGTGCTCTCAAACCATGTTTAGCCTCTTGGAAATTTTTTTTTTTCTTCTAACTTGAATGAGTATAGTTATTGTTATACACTAAATTTGTGCCTCTGATCTCAAGTTCTCTTGGTCTTGATAATCCAGTATAACAAGGGAGTCATCTTGAGGTTGTGGGACCTCTCCTAATAGAGATGAGACCTCTAGATTCTAGGCTGGTTCCTCTTGGATAATCACCTTAGCTTGCTCTTAAAAAGGAAAGTAAACTTGAGGGGAAAAGGGGTAGAAGGATTGCATGGAAAGGGAAATAATTGAAAAGAAAAATACCTACTAGGTGATGCACCAAATTTGAAATGAAAACATAACACACACAGGATTAAGCCCTGGGTCAACTAACTGAATTGGAGGTAAAACACAAATCTCTTGTATAGGCATGCATCAATATTTCATAACAAGGTCATGATTAAACCTGTTAAGAGGAAAGACTTCATAGTTAACAGCTCAAACGAAGACACGAGTTACAACCTGAAAGAAAACATACTCTTCTACAAGTAGATGCTAGGAAGGGACATGATTAAGAGGAAATAAAATCATTCACAATTTAACCCATCAACCATCTACAATGCATACAAACAAGCAGAAAAGAGACAAGGCTGACACAATTCAATAAATTGATTTCATGAACTTCAAGCTCTGCATATTATTTCTCAAAATGAGTTACAGATTTATGCACAAAAATACCAAGGACAGAAAAAATGTCAGAAAGCATGCCTCCTTGCATAAATCAAAACTCCTTGCAAATGAGTCCTCAACTCATACTTATACAACTTAGCCAGCTGCATTTTGGAGAGCAATAACTTTCTGATCGGATTTGGCTTGCTCAGCCGCTGTCTAACTCTTCAAAATTCTGCAAAAATACCAGTTGGTGACCCAAAATTCATACCCAAGAAATATCAACATAAATGCCCCTTCACAGAAGCAGGCTTATCCCTCTAGCAGAGTCACAAAAGTCTCTGAAATGCAATAACTCTTCTGCAGACTTATCAACTGCAACCTCTGATCTTTTTTAAAAATCTGATCCTTCCAGCGTCTGAGAAAATATCTGATTTCCTTTCTGTTTTCTGAAAAAATCTGATCCATCCCCTTTGTTTACATTTTAAACTCTGTGAAAAATGCAGGCTTAATGTAAATTGTCCAGAAATTAGCAAAAACCGGCAAGTAGCATCCTCTTTCGTCATTTCCTACTTGTCTCCTACTCGCTCAACCTCCATGCTCTGCTTTTTTCCTCTCTGTGAGTGAGCGGCGCTATCTCTTTTAACCTCAGTTGCAAGCTCACGAGCTGCCCTCCTTTCATATGAGTTGATCGGCGAGTGCGCGATGCCTTTGAACGGTCTATTAGTCGCTCAGTCGCAGAACTCTGTCGCTACCCCTAGTTTCATCTTGAGACATGGCAACAATACAGAATTTTACCTTTGGCTGACCTGAGTTACTTCTGGCGATCACATGACACAACTGAAATCATAGGCGCACAGAGTTAATGTTAACTCATCATTCTTTCCCACACCTTGCGACTAATTGTCTTGCTTAGCTGTCACGGTGATCTCCTTGTCGCTGAATGTTAACTTCTGTTTCAAGACTACGCGACAATGCCTAGTCGCCAAGTCAGGAGATATGAGTCCTAAGCTTTGGACTTTACAGTAACAGGTCTTATGTGCCCCTTTTCTGCTTCTGACAACTTCGCGACAGACTTTAATCACCAAGTTGGGAGGACTTCATCCTTAGCGCACTTTTCTTCTTAAAATTCGCGACCACCGTCGGATCTTCTGATCTTTTCATCTGACGGCTGGCGTTTAATCTCTAGACATTTGAACATACCCTTAAGTCTTTCCCAGACATCGAGATTGAAAGGAAAATGCCCTTAGTCTCATTGTCGCTGAACACTATTTTTCCTTCTGCGACCACTCGACAATCTTCTCTGCAAATGTCAAACGGTTAGTCGCGAAGTCTGGGCTAAAAATTCTTAACCGCCATTCCATTATGAGATCACATGACTGAAGGCCTGACTTAACTTCTAGCCTTGACTTGATTTGGCGATAACACGACAGGAAGTAGTCGCGAAGTCTGAGAACATTTTGCTAACTGTCAAGAACTTTATGTGATCACCCGACTAAGCAGTGGGTCCCATCTTCCTCAAGCCTTATGGCATGGCCATCGTGTGACTACCCGACTGTGAGGAAATCGCTGAGTCTTAGAACACTGAAGGAATATTCTAATTCATTATGAGACCATGTGACCAAAGGGAAACGCACAGTCGGGGAGACATATGAAATATTCGCCTGGGGTAACGCGACGAGGCGACTAAGATTAAAACACATGCCTTAAGTAAAAGAAAAAAGTAACAGTGAAATAGAACGCCAAGGCTTAGGGTTTAAAATCATCATTTAACACTAGAAGACTAAGGGTTTTCAAGGTTTCTTTGCAAATTTGAGCAAGGTTTTAGGCTTGAAAACCTGATTGATCTTGGTGCTAAAAATTGGTAACATGGCACTATTAGGAGGGATAAAGGGATTAGACGGTCACACAGGGCAGACCAGGCCAAATTGCATAGGATGGAAAATTTGGGCAATATTTTTGTGACTTCTGTAGAATGTCAGCCTGCTAGACATGAAAACTAGTAGCCTATTGACATCAAACTATCTAGTGGGCATGGAGTCATTTCTTGAGCACAAAACTTGACAAGGCAAAACTGTGCACGTGCACTTCTTGGAAAATATGGAAACTACACTAGAAAGTAGGGAAAGGAAAAAATAGGGAACTTCTTACAAGAAAATAAGGACCTATAGAGAGGGATTAACCTCAAAGCAAGGCTTTAAGTGGAAACCATTCACTGAGATTGGCAGGGCATCTCTGTTCAGAGTTGAAAGCTGGAAAGCATTAGATCCTCTGCACTCTGTTATAACAAATGGTCCACCCCAAAAGGAATCAAATTTTCTATGCCTGCCAAGTCTGGACCTGAACTCATCCCACTTGAGAACTACATCTCCAACCTTGAAGCTCTTTCCCCTGGCTCTTTTGTCAAAGCTCCTTTTAGTTTGATCCTGATGGAATTCCATATCTTTCATAGATTTGTCTCTAATTTCTTCCAATTCCATCAATTGAGCATACCTGATCTGTAGGGGATCCTCTTTATCAAACAGGGCATACTGAGTGGCTAAATCCAGAGCTGGTAATTCTATTGAAATGGAAAGTTCAACCTCTCTACCATACACCAACATGTATGGAGAATTACCAATGATCTTCTTCAGGGTAATTCTGTCTAACCATAAGGCAGACTTAAGTTTTGTATGTCAATCCCTTTGATTGTCCTGAAGAGTCTTCTTAATTATTCTGATTAGGTTCTTGTTTGTAGATTCTGCCAAACCATTACCTTGGGGATAATAATTTGAGCTGGTATTCAGATAAATGCCATTCTTAA
>MU225126.1:727611-753289 GCA_018584345.1 Thuja plicata
TCTACTTCTAGCTCCATCAAAATATAGCTCCCAAACTTGATCACTCTGATCCTCTAAATCAGCATCCTTGAAAAGGTTGGGCTCTATAGCATCACCTTCCTGCAATAAATAGTTTCCCAAACCAGCATTCCAAACGACGTGTTCTGATTCTCTTTCATCCAAGAAAAAATCAGGGGTATCCCCTATGTTAGTTCTTGCTTCATTAAAGGTTTGGAAATCACTGTTATCAAATATGGGGCAGTTAACATTGATTGTACTGGACACATAAGGCTCTACATGGTGTGCTGCCAACTCTTCTGACTTAATGGTAACCTTGGTACCATATCTTGTGTGAAACAACATGTGGGACCAATCAGAAGATAAATAACCACCTATCTTGGCTGTGAACTCTCTTGATAAACATATAGCAAACAATGTAGGGAGATCTATGATATATATGTCAAGGAGGATGGAAAAATTAGGACTAGCATGTAAGATCATACTGGTATCCTTAGCCACACCTATAGTGCTGACTGAGGACCTTTCAAGCTGTGTGACATTCTTTTGGAAGGGTTCATACTTTAGTCCTAATTGGTCGGCCACCTTCTTGGGAATTATAGTGCTAGTAGCCCCACTATCTACCATGCAATTGTGTACTAAAAACTTACCAATGATCAATGATACATAAAAGGGAGGAGGTTTCAAGCTCCTACCTTGCATGGGGTTGGCTTTGAGGCTATTTCTTGGAGTCTCCCTCTCTTGATCAGTGTTAACCAACACTAACTTCACAGCCTCTTTTTTAGGTTGAGGAGTTGTTAACTTGATGGTTTCCTTCTACCTTCAACCAAACCTGCACATTTCAAAGAAAAACTAGTGTTAGAGATTTGAGGGCATAGGAGAAAGAAAGAGAAGTAACATTTAAGAGTAGTCCCATTTTTGGGATCTCTTATTTGAGCCCTAACCCTAATTTTGAATTAGGGTTAGGGGATTTTGCAATTTATGTAGACATTTTAGTTTATATTAAATTAATTACTTTTACTTTAGCAGCGATCTTTAATGGTAATGAAATTTGGATTTCTCTGTGTGGGAAATAGATTTAATTCATTTTTTTATCCTCTACACTAGACATTTGAAATAAAATAATCAAATTTAAATTTAGAGATAAAATTAAACCAGTGGTATTTTAATAATGCCACCTTAAAATTAAATAGTAAACAATTAGAATGCTCTAATACATTTAATGTTGGAATAAGATAATAATAATTTTAGTAAAGCTTGATAGATAACTTAATTAAAAAAATTCTAGTGAAGTAGGGTGATATTTTAAATGAACGATTCTAAGACATTAAGTTCATTTTCAAATATTGGAATATTTTAATCCAATAAAATTTGAGAGTTGCATCAACCTAGATTAATCTATTTACAATTTTGAATTTGAGGTAATCTTCTTTTATAAAGGTGACATTATTAATAAAATGAAAATAAATTTTATAACTCAGGATTTGATTTTAGATTATTAAAGCATTATTATGAATTAGGAAGTTATTGGTCAAGAATTATTATATGCACTTAAGTAGGTAATGTTATTTCTACATGGTCAACACATATGGCCAGTGTATTGGTCATTGTAAAAATAATGTTATGACACAATTAAATAACCATAAGATACAAATCTTTTTTTAATTTTAAACTATCATGTAGAGGTAGTTGTGATCCAAGTTTAAATTATTCTAAGAAACTCATGAAATTACATTCGAGTAAACAAGAACCTTGTAAATTTTATGGGTTGAGAGACGTTGACTCAGGTCATAATCTCCCTTCAAACCCTAATGTCAATTTTTTACCAATTATTCCTCTTTACCTAATCTCTTGGCCTAAACTGGTTTTCTAATTGGGACACTTTGTAAGCATGAGATAACTGGCCCTTCATCCCTTTAGATTTACCTTTCAAAAAAAAAGTTGTTGACTTTTTGCATCGAAATTTGAGAATGAAATTGAAGAATATTTGAAAAGAGGAGATAACAAGAAGACTTGGTAAAATGGTTGAGTTATGTGAATATACAATGGGTACTTGATAAGATTGCACCATGGTAAGGTAATTTGTTATTTATCTTTAACACCAAGTGGAGGTTGGGTGACTACAAGTGTAGTCTTGACCAAGTAATAGAGTAGAAGATTAAGGAACTTATGTTTGTGCTGAGTGATGAGAGTGTCAATCGAGTGTCAGTACATGCCAAGTAAATTTAGTGTCGACCAAGCATGAGTATTTACTGAGTGTTAGTAAGTTACTGAGTTATATAGTTAATTTGTTGGGATATTTGAAGTATATTTAAGATAAAGATGATTTTTGTGAAGAATTAAATGAGTATTTAATACATGTTTAACCATTTTTTATGTATGGATTCAAGAAAAAGTTTTAGGATGTATTCTACAAGGTAGATGGAAAACAAAGTGTTGGAAGGATTTTTTGGATCAGAACGAACCCTAAAATCTATGCTGATGATTAAGAAATGAAAGATCTAGCTACCTGATCAAAGAGGTATAAGATTAACCTAATTCTAGGTTATGTATGAAGAGGTTAATTTAGTTGACTGGAAAATCTAAGAAGAAGGAAAAGAAGGATGAGAAGAGCAGTAGAGGACTACATAGTGGTGATTGTTTGATAGATTTACAAGTAGATATGAGTGATAGAGGTGACGATCAAGGCCAATCAGTAAATGAAAGTGGATCTATATTTACAAAGTCAGTTGTATGTTTTAGATCACATTACTGTTACTTTCTAACCATTGTATAAGTGAAATCCTTTTAAACAACGTTGACCTAACTATCATATTATAAATACCTTAATCAACGTGGCATTATAATCGAATGGTCTAAGCCCTCTAACAAGGCTTAATTTTACTAGGGTGATTAAATCCTTTAATAGGGTCACATGTAAGAGTGTGTATTGTAACCTTTCATACGGTTGGCTCCTCACAGAGCTCACTTTAGAAGAGTGAAAATTTGTAGTATGTTACTGGTGGTTTTTACCATATTGGATTTCCACATTAAATTATGGTGTCATACTTGTGTGAATGTTATTAGATGTGTTATATTTTTAAGACTTTAATATTCTGCAAGTTGATTACATTAGCAGAGTGAACTAAAATTTTATGTTACTGATTATATGTTATAGAGACTGAGTGGATCTAAGCTGGTTAAAAATTTTATAAGTTCAATTGGTACATCTGGACCTAGGATAGCTGATTCACCCCCTCTCAGTAATTATGAATCATTCTCAAAATTGGTGTTAGAGCAATGTGGTGCTTGTAAAGAAAATTTTGAAGGTAATTAAAGCTAAAGATCAAGATGTATAAAAACGAGGTACCATGGCTGAATTAGAAGAACTTTGCTGGATGGAAAAATTTTAAGAAGGTACATCTAGATGGAATTAGGGAGGCATCAAAATAATATGTGTAACATGATTACATAATAGTGCCTATAATTATGAAAAATTAACAAATGAAAGAAAAACAATAACACAATCAAGAAATTTTGGAGATTGCATTAGGCCTAAGTTATCCTAAATTTGAATATATAAAAGACTGCAAAAATGTAAAAGTAATATGGGACACACTTGCAACTATCTAGGGAGGTGAAACAAATGTACTGAGATCCAAATCTGAAATCTTGAGAGGTAAGTTTGATGAAATGAAAATTTTATATGGAGAAACTATTGTTCAATGTTTTAGCCGAGTAAATGAGGTTATGCTATTAGAGGAGCTAACATGGATATATTGATGATGATAATGTTATTATCAAGGTACTAAAAACTCTACTTCCTATTTACTATTAGAGTATCTTGTATACAAGAAATCAGATGTACTCCTAATAACAACTTGACACTGGAAGGTTTAGTTGGTATACTTACTACTTTTGAGTTATCAAATTTTGAAAATTTCACTCATCACAATGTTGATTCTACATTCAAATCACAATTGACTCTTCATAAATCTAAGAATGGAAAATTAACACATGTGAAAAGTGACAATGACACTTCCTATGATGATCTTAATGAAATTGAAGCACTTATGGCTAAAAAACTACCAAGAGGACAAGGAAAATTCAAAGGTAAACTTCCTATAATCTATTTTTCATGTAACAAAGTTGGCCATATTGCAAAAAGATGCGCTGACAGGAATGAAAAGGATGATAGAAGAGAAAGAAAGTACAAAGACAAAATTGATGACAAAGATTTAATAATGTATAAGGACTATAAGGACAAAGGTAAGAAATTCTTGTATATTGCTGAAGAAGAAACTGATAGTGAATCTGATAAATTTGATGTCAATTATATAGAAGTTTTTTATGTTGCTATGAAAGATAATTTTGATCAGGATGAGAAAACTACAATTATTTCATATATGACTAAAGGTGATAGATGGATAATTGATAATAGTTTCTCACATCACATGATTGGTGGTAAAAGTAAATTTTAAACCTTAACCTATTGCAAAGGTGTTAGTGTTAAGTTTTGTAATGAAAAACCATGTCTTGTGAAAGGAAAATGATTAGTAAAATTGGTTGATAAGATCACATGTGAAAATTCTTATTGGGTTGAAGGTCTTAACTCTAATTTGTTGAGTGATTCTTAGTTGAACACTTATGGATACGGAGTTGAATTCCATTACAGAAAAACTAAAATCTTTGATGCTATTGGTGAACAAATTGGAAGTGGAGAGAAGACAAGAGGTAATTTGTTCTATCTAGATCTATTTGATGAGACATGTTTGTTTTCACAATATGATGATGTATTGTTATAGAATAAGAGGTTATGTCATGTGAACATTGACAATTTGGTAAACATTAGTAAGATGAAAAGAGTAAGAGGCTTACTAAGATTGAATAAACATGATAACATTATGAGTAAGCAATGTCAGTTGGGAAAATGACAAAGTCTAGTTTTAAGAGAAAAACATATAGTTTAGATAATGTTTTGGAATTGGTTCAGATTGACCTTTGTGGACCTATTGATCTGCAAAGCTACCATGGTGATAAATATTTCATAGTGTTTGTTGATGATTACTCTAGAATGATGACTGTGATGTTTCTCAAAGAAAAAGATGTTTCTTTTCGATTGTATAAGTGGTATTTGGGAAAAGTTGAAAAAGAGAAAGGTAAGATATTGAGATGTCTAAGATATGACAGAGGAGGAGAGTTGATATCTAATATGTTCAAATTTTTTCTATAATGATAGAGTAATTAAAAGACATATGTCTGCTCCAAGAACTCCCCCATAGAATGGCATAGTCAAGATAAGGAGTAGATCAATAAATGATTGTGCTAGAAAATTAATGTTAGAAAATAATGTTGCACAAAACTACTTGAGACAAGTTGTAAGTACATTATTCTATACCTTGAACCCAGTATAAGTCAAGAAAGGTGCTGATATTACACCTTATGAGTTATGTTATGGTTATGCACATAATGTAAAATAGTTTAAATTTTTTGGGAGAAAGTGTTATATACTGAAGGATTACTAAAATGGAAAACTTGATGCTAAAACAGATTAAGGAATTTTCCTAGGTTATTCAACTAAGAGAAAAATGTATATGTGTATGAATTCTAACACTAAAATAGTTGTGGAAAGTGAAAATGTTAGAATTGATGAATATTTAGAGAAGAATGAAGTTGAATGTGAGAAAGAACCTGAAGACTACAGATCTTTCATTTACATGAACGAAGGAGAGACTAACGGTTTACTTGAATTAGAAAAAGAAGCTGCGAACAATAGAATGATATTGTCGAGCAACAAAAACAAACTGTCGAGTCATAGAAAGAGGTTGCCAAGAATTAGGAGGCAACTTCCAAGGAATCTCAGGAGGAAGATGAGACAAAAATGAACCTGAAATGAATTTTCATGATGAATTTGAGGAAGAATAGAAAGAGAAAATTAGAATAGAGACCACACTATAAAAGTATGTAAGAAGACATCATGAAATATATCAAATCATTGGACAAAAACATTTAGAGGTTATTACAATAAGTAAATTAAAATATTAGACATGTTTATTATGTAAATTTGAGTCAAAATTAGTGAAAGATGATTTGGATAATGAAGACTGGATACAAGCCATGAATGAAGAAGTTGTGAAAATTGAGAAGAATAAAACCTAGACACTAGTACCTAGACCAAAGGACAAGAATTTTATGGACCGAAGTGGGTATTTAGGAATAATTTGAATGAACATGGAGAATTCATAAGGAACAAGGATAGATTGGTATGCAAAGCTTATGGACAAGAAGAATGAATTGACTGTGGTTAGACATTTGCCTCAGTTACTAGATTGGAAGCAGTTAGAACATTACTTGCTTATGAAACTTACAAAGGATTCAAAGTATATCAAATGGATGTCAAATCAGCATTTCTAAATGAAATACTGGAAGAAGAGATATACATTGAACAAGATGAAGGATTTATTGATTCAATCAAGAGGAGTATGGTTTGTAAGCTACATAAAGATCTGTATGGATTGAAGTAAGCCCCTAGAGAATTGTATGAAATATTACACCATTACTTAGTCAAGATTGGATTTCCAAGGGCTAATTTGAACAATAATATGTTCTTAGAGTATAAAAAAGGTAAAGGGATTTTTTTAGCTATGATATTTGTTGATGATATCATATTTGGAGGACAAGATGATTTATGCCAAACATTTTCAAATGAGATGCAACCTAAATTTGAGATGTCTATTCTTGGAAAGATTAAATTATTTGTTGGAATGCAAGTATATCAAATGAAGAAAGGTTTCTACATTACTCAATCTTAATATATCAAGGAGATACTGAAAAAATTTGGCATGGAGGACTCCAGACTAGTAAGTACACCTATGGCTACTAGAAAAAAGCTACCAAAGACTGATGAGATAGATAAATTCAATCAAACCCTATATAGATCAATGATTAGAAAGCTATAATATGTTGTCTATAGTAGTCCAGATATTGCATTATCGATTGGGATTGTTGCAATATTTCCTACAAATTCTAAAGATAGTCACATGATGGGAGTGAAAAGGATACTGAGATACTTGAAGGGAACATAGGACTATGGATTATATTATAATAAGAATGAGAAGTTTGAAGTGAAAAATTATAGAAATGTCGATTGGGTAGGTAATGTTGATGACAAAAATAGTACATGTGGTGGTGCATTCTTTTTAGGAAAGAGATTTGTCCCTTGGACAAGCCAGAAACAGAACTACATTTATCAATCAACAATAGAAGTTGAATATGTTTTAGCAGCAATTACTTGTTCAAATATAGAGTGGATCAAGCAATTGTTGAAAGAAATGAAGGAAGAGATCACTGAACCAATTGTTATTTTTTGTGATAATACAAGTGCTGTTAATATTTCAAACAATCCTATGAAGCATACAAAGACCAAACATATTTCTATCAAGTATCATTACTTGAGAGAGCTGGTACAAGACAAAGAAGTAAGACTTGAATATGTAAATACAAAGGAACAGTTATCAAATATATTTACTAAGGCATTACCTAAGTATGCTCATTAGTATCTGAGAGGTAAATTAGGTGTGATTATCCTATCCAAGGCTAACTATTATCACATGGACTGATTTTATCAAATGTATTACACATAATATTTGACTAATTGATGCAAATATGGTCACACATTAGGAGTTGCCTAAAGTTGTGAAGAGTAATTCACAAGATGTTGATCATTCATAATAAAGATGATAGAGGGAGCATAGAATTCAGAAAGTTGACAAAGAGATATATACATGGTGAAGATGTATGTCTTTGGCATTATTTTCAAAGAGGGAGATATTGAGATTAGACCATAAGGTCGATATGAAAAAGAGGGAGAAATACATAGAAATAATACTATGAAGGAGTAAGCTATAGAGAGAAATCTATCCAAGAGGGAGAGAATATTTGTATTGGAGAGAATAAGAATGAAGATAAGCACATTAACAAAAATATGTTCACAAAAGATACTATTTGGATTGTGTGGTAACCTTGCATGTGTTCTTTGCATGTTGTGTTTTCCATCAATGCCAAAGAGGGAGAGTGTTGGAAGCTACAATTGAAATAATGTTTATATTTCCATTGATGTCAAATCTTAACTGGGAAAACAACTGTTATCTTGTAAAGTGTCATATAAATTGATTGATGAAGATTTGAAAAGAGGAGATAACAAGAAGACCTTGTGAAATGGTTGAGTTATATGAATCTATAATGGGTACTTGATAAGATTACACCTTGGTAAGGTAATGTGTTTTTTATATTTAACACCATGTGAAGTTTGGAAGACTAAAAGTTTAGTCTTTACTGAGTAACAAAGGAGAAGATTAAGGAACTTATGTTTGTGCCGAGTGATGCAAGTGTCGACCGAGCGTCAGTACATGTCGATAATATTAAGTGTCAACCAAGCATAAATATTTACCAAGAGTCTGTAAATTACCGAGTTATCTAGTGATGACCGAGCGAAAGAACACAATGATGACCGAGTGTCAATATTTTTAGATTTTGAAGAAGACTTGAGATCCTAGCAAACATAGTTGATTTCTTGGGATATGTGAAGTTCATTTAAGATAAGGATGATCATTGTAGAGAATTAAATGACCATTTAATATATGTATAAGAAATTGTTATGTATGGATTCAAGAAGAAGTTTTAGGACGTATTCTACAAGGTAGATGGAAAACAAAATGTTGGAATGATTCATTGGATCTAACAAAACACAAATATCTAAGGTGATGATTATGGGGAAAAATATCTAGCTACCTGATTAGAGAGGTATTACATTAACCTAATTGTAGGTTATGTGTGAAGAGGTTATTTCAATGAACTAGAAAATGTAACTAGAAGGCTGAGAAGAGTAGTACATGACTGCATAGTGGTGATTTCTTGATGGATTTCCAAGAAGATCTTAGTGATAGAGATGAAAAATGGAGGTCAGTCCGTGAATTAGCATTTGAGAAAAAGTGGATATGTATTTGTGAAGTTAGTTGTATGTTTCAGATCACATTATCGTTACTTTCTAACCATTGTATCAGTGCAAAATCCTTTTAAACAAGGTTGACCTAATAGTCATATTGTAAATCTTTTAATCAAGGTGACATTCTAATGGAATGGTCTAAGCCCTCTAACAAGGCTCACTTTTAATAGGGTGATTAAATTCTTTAACAAGGTCACATTTAATAGTGTGTAATGTAACCTTTAACATGGTTGGATCATCACATAGCTCACTTTAGAAGAGTGAAAATTGGTAACATGTTACTCATGATTTTTCCCACATTAGGTTTCCATGTTCAATCCTTGTGTCATACTTGTGTGAATTTTATTTGATGTGTTGTATTGTTAAGAGTTTTATATTCTACAAGTTGATTACATTAGGATAGTGAACGACAAGTTTATGTTACTGATTATATGTTATAGAGACCGAGTGCTTTACTGAATGGATCTGAGTTGGTTAAATTTTTTGTAAGTTCAATTGGTACATATGGACCTAGGATAAATGATTCACCCCCTCTCATTTATTTTGAATCATTGTAACAGAACCTACTAAAAATAGTAAACTTACCAGAAATAGTAATTCTGCCGAAAGATAGACCTTATTGAAAACTAGAAACTATTTTTGCATGATGAAAAATTTGTCTTAGATGTTGGATTCTCCTTCATCAATAATTTCCTTGTATAATTATATCTATTGAAACTATTTTTAAATCACTTGAAAATAATTAAAATAATATTTTAGTTTTTTTCTCTACTTTGGTATATTATTTGCATAATTTAAAATTATTAAAATGATTTAAAATAATCTTTTATTTCATATTATTCATAATTTAAAATCTATGAATTTATTAATTTATAAGAAAATTATTATTTAGGTCACTAAAATGACTTAAACGACAATGGTAATTTAAAATCAAATTATATGCCCTATCCCTTTCAAGTTGAATGATAGGTTCTGTTGTGGGCCTAAAACCATTCTAAAATAGCTTCATCTTTAATTTTCTTAAGTGTGATCCTAAAGGAATTTATAGTGAAAAAATACAAAGTGGGTATCCATTAAAACTTGATTTTTGACATCTCTGCTCAGTGACCAAAATACACCAGGTAGCCTTAAAAATTACCCAGGAAAAATAATCAAATATTCTCCTATCTATGGATGGAAATGCACTAACATTTTTACTAATGATGTGGGAGTATGAATACCAAATAAATTTTCTTGATGTAATCTATTTTGAAATTTTTTATCCCACAAAGCTTCCTATTTAGCTATTTGTACAAATGGACATGTCAAAACTCTTTTTAAACTCTCTATATGACTACAAAGAAAAATTATTAAACCTCCACTTTAGAGGAGCAACCTGGTTGAAAAGCTCATTAAGGAACAATAAACACTTGTGCCAAGGTAGTTTTTGTAATTGATTTCCTTTCCAATCCATTGAAATTCAAATTTTCTATCTTTGATACTTTCTAAAAATATAGTGAACCAACCTCTATAATTATTTGGTTCAAACTTTGAAAAATAGTAGACAAGATCCTAAGTACTACAACTTAACACATGTAGATATGTATATCTAGATAATTAGAAAAATAATTCACTTTTCTTGAAAGTCAACCAGATTTGAAATATTACCCTTTTAAAATAGACCCTTCTGGTAAACTAAACTAAACACTATGTAAGTAGAAAATTTCAACATACTAGATTTGACTTTTGTCAGGGAATAATGTAAAATGAGATGTTAGGGCCTAAAAAAGAGATACAAGGGTACATTAATATGTGGAAAATTATAGGCATCAATAATTTTTGTATGAAAATCACTCAATTCAAAAATATTAGTCTCCAATGTGGTGCACTCTAGAGGATCAGTCAATGTTTAGATTGTAAACATTTTCTGAACCCTTCAATTTGTTATTGTGAAGAGATATCAAAATTGATAAAAAAAATGGTTGAGAGTTTTCATGGAAAGTCACATATGTTTCACAAGTACACCTAGCCTATGGATTATTGTGATATTAACTTGGCCTCAAGATATTTCTATTCAAAGTAGGCTACTTTATAATATTGTTTAGGTGTCTGACTCAGATCACAATCAAACTTTTCATAAAAGGCATTTCATATCTTTAAACAAATATGAAGGTACTAAAAAAACCTATTCTCTATTGATTTATATCCCAATAATATATCTAGTAGCCTCAAATACTTCATATCAAATGTGCCAAAATGATGAGTTTTGATCTCTCTAATCATCACCAATTTTTACTAATAAAATATCAACATACAAGGGAATAATTAATAACTAAACATCAATAATATTAATAAAAAGAGAATAATCCCCTTCACCTCTAACATAAACTATCTTTAATGCAAACAAATCAAACTTCTTGTGCCATAGCATATGTGACTTTTTAAATCCATACAATGACCATTTCAACCTGCAAGCCAAGAATTTTTTTATATTATTAGGCTATCACATATAAATCTTTTCTTCAATATTGTCATTCAATAAATTATATTTAACATTCATTTTCTCTAGATCTCATAATAATAATAATAATAAATAAATAAGAAGAATCTAATAGAAGTTACCTTAGAAATAAGAGTGAATATTAAATTGAAATCAAGTCCGTTTTAGGAGTATCCCTTGGCCACTAGTCTGATCTTGTACCTTTATAGCTGAGTGTTTACTACAAATATTTTTGTAAATACCCACTTCCATCTAGTTAGCTTTATTTGTTTTTAAAAACTAAAAATATCAAAGGTTTCAGAACTATCTAAAGCTATCATTTCCTCCTACATTTCATATATCTAATACTTACTTTCCTTAGAATAGAGTACCTCCTTGTAAGATCTAGGTTCACTATCAATACAAAGTAAAGAAATTTTACAATGGAAATAAAGTGGGCTATACCTTTTTGATTTATTGGTTTTTAATCTCATGGACCTTCTAAATGGTTGAGTGAGAAATTCTTATTCACATTCTTCCTCATTATGAATTGAATCTTCTAAACTTTCAGTTAAACTCCCTTCTACTATGATATATTCTCTACCATCCCACTATTCTTCCACATGTTTATATTCTTTATTAGTTTCAAAAAGCACTATCTTTTACATTTCCTTTGGTTTTACTTCACGTAGGTTAGCTTTAAACACACTTAAAAACACATATATACAAAAGATAAAAAAAATTTAGGTTAGAGGATTTTAAATCATAAAATATTTTATGTTATCACCATATCCTACATATATTAAATTTTTTAGCTTTTACCTCACATATCTATAGGTACACGAACACAACTCTCACAACCAAGGACCCTTAAATATGATATTGAATGATTTTTACCCATCCGCATTTCATAGGGCATTAAATCAACAAGATCTTTATAATGAGACTTATTATTCAAATAAAAAGAAGTACTAGTACAATATTCAAAGAATATTTTTCCTCCTTATTACTACTTAACATGCTTCTCACACTTCCCATTAACATAAGGTTCATAATTTTATCTAGTCAATTTTGTTGGGGGGTGTGGGTGTAATCTTTTGACTAATAAATTTGCACGTTTGCAAAACTCATCAAATTATGTAGAGAAATAGTCATCATCATTGTTAAATATTAATACTAATATCTTATATTATGATTTTTTTTAGTCAATACCTTTAATTCCGTTAAATTAATAAAAAATACAAATTTTGAATACGTAAAATAAATCCAACTATAACATGAAAAATCATTAATGAAAGAGATATAATAATAATATCAATTTAAAGGGATACCATCCACCAAACCATACAAATTCCAATGAATAATGTTTAAAGTCTCATAGCTTTGTTAACTCCTATTGGCAATTGAGATTTTTTTTTTTATATAAAAAAATTTCTCACAAAAATCACTCTCATTGATACAAGAATAAAAAATCCCCTCAACTAGTTTCTTATATGGAATGGTTTGTAGACATTTTTCACCATTATAAATAAATATATTTTGTCAGAATATAGATTTATTATATTCCTAGTTACAAAAGATAAATAAAAAAGCGTAGACACATGCAACTTAAACAAAGCTCATTTATGAGATCCTTTAATGACTACCAAACTTCCCCTTACCAAACTACAACCATACTTATCAAATATAATATGCAGCCCATAAGGGAGTTAAGTAGTCAAATGACTTATTGCACTAATCTTTACGGAAGAGAAATATATAAAAAAAATTCTTATATCTTTATAACAATTACAAAAATTTAACAAAAATAAACATAACTAAAATGCATACCATGAAACATTGATTTACATGAGCAAAAACCTTTCATGATAGAAGCACCACTCTAAAAAATCTTCCAACTAGACTACTTATAAATAAATAACAGATTACAATATAATTTAATAGAAACCTTTTCTTTGGAGTATCACCAACAAGAGATCTGGTGGTAACTTAATAAATATAAGACACTTACACATATCCTCCATATCACTTATATAATATATAGTAGATACAATATATGAAATTGTCAAACAATATTACAAAACCATGATATTAAACAACTTATTAAGTGGTGCCCATTTTATCCCTCATCAAAGATGTCTTATGATGTTTCAAAATAGACACCAACACAAGTAGCATCCATTTACAACTCATTTATATGCTCAATATGTATTTAAATGTCTTATTTTACTGTCTTAACTAGCCATTAGATAAATTTTGGTCAAATAAATTAGTGGCAAACCTATTCATTATTCACCTTGCATTTAAAAGAGCATTTATAGTCCAGGAGAGTGTGATTTATTATTGTGATCATTTGTGAGATCTATTTGAGCCAACCAATTGCAAAGATTTGAACTGTGAATTGAAAAGCCCAAAATAAGATATTTAGCAGAGAAGTGATCAATTGTGAACGAATTTGGTCTACTCAAGTTAAAAATAATAAATCTATTGGATAACTAGGGCGTAAAGAGTTTCTACACCTAATTCTTCGAGATAAAAAATGAGGAGAAACCAGAACATAATATAAACTCATGGAAGGCAACAGAATTTGACAAAACCGGTGCCCTATCACAAATTCTACCTGCAATTATATTTAATGAAGACATTAGAACATTAATTCACTGTAACATTGTTGAATTAGATAATGAGGAGATACAGAATGAGGATTTGGAAATGTCCAACAACAGTGAACTTAAAGGAAAGTTTAAACATCTTTAAACAAAGATTTTGACACATATTTTGGACTCACCAGAGATATTCAAGGAGAAATAAATTCAATATGAATTGAGTCATTTTCATCATCAATTCATATTTCTAGAGGAACCAATCAAGATCACAGAGGAGTTGATTCATTTCATAATAGGTTTCTCAGATGACGGGGTACTATGTACCCTAAGGAAGATATCCAAGAAGATGGTAGCACACCTTACTAAGTCTAAGAAAGATCACATAGTGATGATGATAGATGATATTGAAGACCAAGAAGTTCATTTTTTAGCGATGTTTTTTGGTTACAAATTTTTACTAATCAAGTTGGTTGAATAGTGTACCATGTGGAGCTATTCATGCCACTTACCACATAGTGAAGGAAGGAAGGAGATATGACCTAGTTGAGATTGTGAGATCATATCTTTTCAAAAACTTGAAGAGGATTCAAATAGACAACAATAAATCACTAATTTTTTGATCACTATTAGTATGCATGTTCTTCTATGTGCCAAATGTTTTCCATTGTAAAGGAGAACTAACTTGGAAAATTGCTAAACAAATTCTACATATGAAATTAATGAATACATAGGTGAACTAGGACATAAACAAAAAATTATGATGTGGGTATATTTCAAGGACTTTCAAGATAAGATGTATAAGAGGAATAGGATACCTCTACACATTGTGGAGATGTACATAGACATTGTTTGTTTTCTAGTTGATACTGATGCTTTTAAGATACAAGTAGTATATCCCATAATTTCATGGATACGTGAGATGGGATATGAAATGGATGAACATTTTTTAACCCTGAATATTGAACCTTTATTAGAGTTATTGGTTAACAAACATAAAAATATGTATGGTACTTTTGAGGAGGCATATCAAAGAAGTCCTTTGCAACTCAAGAAACCTAGAATTGAAAGAAAAGAATAGATAATATTTAGTCAATTGGAACTGAAATTTTCTATAGGTTAAGGTAGCAGTTTGACATGTGACAAACTAAAAATAATTCTATATGCTTATGCGAAGAGGAAGATGAAGCAAGCATAAGCACAAAGTAATACTCCATAACTACCATCCATAGAAGAGTCTGGTATGGAGAAGGGCGATGAAGGTAAATCTTGCGATGTTATGCTTCCTGAGGCATTTCAACCTATAAAGAAAATGAAATATGTAAAGAGGAAACATGGAGATTAGGATAAGACCTCTCCTATAAATAAGAAGCAAACTGAAGCAAACAGTAAGAGAATTGATTCAAAGAAGGAAATCATTGACATGGGGAAGTCTAGAAAGACAAAATGCATCATTCCTAATAGTGAAACTAAAATTTTTGAGGCAATTGGAAAATGTGGAATATAGATAATATTAGTAAATTTACAATCTCTAAGTTATCTGATGAAGATAAGAAAGGTATTGAAGATGTTATTGTATTCTATTTTAATAAATTCATCAAAAAACCAAGTCAAATAAAAAATCATATTGTTGACGAACTTTAGGAAGTAGTTAATGTAAGATGAGAGTCTTCACTTGAGACTTAAAATGAAGTAAGAGAAAGGACACTACTCTACACTATGACAAATTTGATAATAAATGAAGTAGATGAAGCACTTGAGAATTACAAAGACATATTCATTATTGGTCATAGGACAACAAAGATACTAGCTGGAAAGAAGCAAAAAGTTGAAGAGAAGAAAGTGGTGATATGGAAAAGGATATTCAACATAAAAATACCACAAGAAATTGACACAATAGGTACATCTCAAATAGATGATACTTTTACTTCGAATGGATTAATAGGAGATGTGTTAGGTAGAATTCCAAATATGGTTACTCATATAGACCTAACAAAAGATTAAGTTGGTGATGTTATGATTGAGGTTACCAATAAAAATCCCAACTCTCTTATGGTTGGAGATGAATAAGAATATATTCCACTTCACTCTCCACTTGATGTAAATCAATTTGATATAAATGTTGATGTATTAAATGTTGAAACAAACAAGAGTGATGAGGTAAAAAAAGTAAGGAAATAGAACTCGTAATTGAGACAACAGATCAACCTAAGGATGCAATTGAGAAGGTAAAGGAAATATATAAAGGTCAAGATACTCAAGAGAGACAATATGAACAAAAATAATATCATGAGTAGAACAAAGCAACAAACAAGAAAAATAATACAAGTAACACTGGTACAGGTGAGAAAACTAATAAATATGGAGTTGAGACACCAAATGTTAACACCCCTAGTGACTCATAAACTAATACAAAGGATACTGGTGAGAAGAACAAGAGAAAGAGATTAGAAAAAGATGAAGTAGAAGAAGTTGAAGAAGAAGAGGAAGAAGATGATCTAGAATTTTAATTTTGAAGAAAGATTTTAATAATTTGAAGCACAAGGAATAATTACTATTTTCAAATAAACTACCAAAAAAGGCTAAAAAGAACATATTTAAGTAGAATTAGTAAAAAAAAATACTAAAGAAAACTATTGGCATAATTTACGATTTAGTAATTGATGTATATATTGATGAAGAAGCGTCTATGAATGATAAAATCAAAACCTTATTTGATACAATTACTAGCTTGGATCAGGACATGGAAGAGGAAATGATTAAGAGAGAAGAGAACAAATTGGAGAAGGTGATTATGGAGAAACTAATGCAAAGGATTGTGATGCAGAGATCGAGGTGGTGAACCATGAAACAACCCAAAATGAGCCAAAGTGTAAATGTGTTCCAAGTGACCCTTCTAGGTCCTGATATGAAAAATCCACAAATAGTCAACTCTAGGAGGTTTTAAGGCTTCAATAGGTTTGTTTTAGCATATATGACATGTTCCAACCAATACTTTTCAGTTCCAACACCCTTTAGGCCAAAATGCACAATGTAGCCAAATGTTGTCAATGCAAAATTGTGATTCTATGACAGCAGCAAGACAAAAAGGTGTATAAATTTTTTTTTTACCAAAAGACCCATGGAATAAATCATAGTTTCAAACACTCCCTATCCTTGTACAACACATATATAAAAATTAGATAGGCTTTCCTTTGGAAAATAGAAAAGGTTATTCACAGTGACCCTGTTTTCAACAATTGGAGCAATGATGCATTTACAAAGCAACATATAGTAATACTTAAAGTATGAACTCCACAGCTTTCATAGGCTTCTAAAATGGTTTCAAATTGAAAAATCCATAATCAATTTCAGTCTATGGCTTCATTAAACCCAAAAGCCACAATTCATCCCTTACAAACCCTTATTCCTAGGGCATCACCAATCTCACATGTGCAATTACTTCTTTGACTAATTCCAAGTGTAGAAATCAATGTTTCAACATCCTAACCATGAATCAAAACTCAAACACTGCCCTCCTTAAGGAAAATCTCTCTCTATATGACTGTCCCCTCACTTTTCCTCTTAATTTCACCTTTTAAATGCTTGGTGGCCACCAATAACTGAAGTTAGATTGTCATAAAAGGATTAGAAATAGTTATACATGTTAGATAATTTCCATTCCATGAAGAAACAAAAGAAATTTCATGGAATGACCATGATTAAATAAAGAAAACTGTCAAAATGCTCATAAAAGGACTGCTACAGCCAACAATACAGAAATTTGATGAACAAATCCTCAAGTTTGAATGCAAAACTGAGTAAAGAAACTCAAAACATGTCTGCAAACACCATCTAATATATCCCAATGCTAAAGATGAACAAGAAATTCAAAATTCCTGCCAATTTCTATTAAAACAGAGCACTTTTTATTCAGTTTTGAGGAACAGTCCGTACATTCTTGCCTTCCAGTCCGTACAAACAATAATTTATAGACTTGAGGGGTGGTAACTAACCCCCTCAACTAATCCCAACCAGTCTCATATGTTAATTCTTTATAAAATTTAAATTATGGAGTTTCCCTCCAAAATGCCTTATAACCGTTTGTATTCAAAAATTCAAATTTTTAATTATTAAACTATACTTTTAAAGAATATATTGGATCTTATGACTTAGGTAATGAAATGATATGATCCTATTAACCTATAAGACCCTATCAAACACCTTTTTCTACCTAGGCAACCCTAAGATCCTATCCCATGGTTCAATTACAGCTTTTCAATATGGAAGTCCTTCAGGACATCATACAACATTTTGACTTTTTATGCTTTCAAATGCCATGATTGGTTGAAGGATTGCCCAATTGATCTCAGGAGATGCTCCATGTCAACTGGAATGTCCTAGATCTCCAAGATACCTGTGATGAGTATATGATGCTCCTGCATCAGATTGTACTTCAGAAAGTTTCATTATATGAACTAGTTAAGGAACTCAAGGAATCATTACTTGAAGTTTGAAAAATCTTCAATAAGATTTATATTGTTACCAAATTTACTACAGAGATTAAGGTAAATAAGAAAAACTAAAAATGTACATTTAAAGACTATATTTTAAAAATTGTGAAGGATGAACAACCTTGTACATAAATTTTTTTATCAAGTTTTCTGGTAGTATTATCAAAAAAGGAGTATATAATTAGATAAAAAGGGTAGCAGAAAGAGTATAAAAAGTATGTAATATATGTAGTTATAGATTCAAGGGGAGTATGAAATCATACATATAGATTCTAAAATGTTGAAGCTTTGAAAATTTCACAAGTTGTTTCCATCGAGGCTAAAGGGGGAGAATGATGGTATAAAAATGTTGATAGATGATATTTATGATGATCTTACAGAGTATGGTTTTCATTACTAGAAAAATATTACATTAGTAAGACAATTTTGCATAGGTAAGGAAGTTACACCAGCTAGTACGCGGTATAAGAAATTCGTAAAGATAAGTTAATTTAGAAATCTAATCGAAGAACAAGAGAACATGCGTAGGACAAATTGGTTAAGGAAGAAAAATATGCTATAGGTACATGGGAAGGTAAAAAGACAATAGGTATATAAAGTTTATGACCATGCCACTTAGGTCATAGTGGTGAGGACATAAATAGAGATACCACCAACTAGTCAGCTCATTAAATAGGTAAAACCAAAGGTTATTGAATAGTTTATTTCAATTTGTCAAAGAGGTTATGATGGTGCAAGATTCAATGAACCTGAACAAGATGAAAAATGTAGTACATTGTTTGAAGATTTGAATAAGTAAATTTATTGGTAGTTGTATATATATCTAATTATAAATCCAAGGCATATTCTAACCATTGATATTGAAGGAGTATTTTACATTGGAGATAACAACTTGAAATTTGTTATGGATGAAATGGTAAGATTTTAGTGTTGTGATTGGTTAGCTATGATTGAAGAATTTATTTTCGAGGGAAAAAAAAAAACCATAATTATGTTTTCAATTGATGGTAAAAGAATATAAGAGGATAGTTGTTGGTATTATGAAAGAGATCTTGTAATGTTGTTATGTTGAAGTGTTGTTGAAAATAACTTGAACAACGATTGCAGAGAAGATTCTAGATCAGGTTCAAAACAAGAGAAAATCATAAAGGATCTAATTAACATTCAAGAGTGCATGTCACAGGTCAATTTCATTATTGTATTCAGGTAACATTTTCAACAATTTAAATATCTTAACTGGGTAGTCTCTCACAAGATGTTTATTGTAAATCCCTTAGCATGGTGATCACTGTAATAGTAAGATTAAATCCTTTAGAAAGGTATACTATTATAGGACATTAAATACCTATAACAAGGTATAATTCACACTTAATAGGGTGATTCACCTTGAGAGTGACATATTGTAAGCTCCTAACAAAGAACTCTTTTCAACTATAGTGAGTAGATTATGGGTGTCATTTGTACTGTGGTTTTTCCCTCTCACCAAGGGTTTCCATGAGAAAAATATGAGAGTTATGTCTTTGGATATTTTGTCATTTCATTCATTGCACTTTTACTTTACACTTACACTTATATTCTTATTATTTTGCAAGCTTATTTTGTTGTTTCTTAAATCTTTAAGTAGAAGCGAGAAAGTTTTACTAGTCCTAATTCACCCCCCTCTCAGTACCTATTATTTCAAACATCAACAAATTGTACTTGTTTTCTTCAATTTGATTTCTAGATTTGATTGTGTGTAGTTTTTAGCATCAACGTTTCGGATCACACTCCGTGATCCAGACATTCCTTCATGCTCTCATCCTGATCATGGATCACGGAGTGTGATCCAAAATGTTGATGCTAAAAACTACACACAATCAAATCCAGAAATCAAATTGAAAATTCTTATGGATTGTGGAAATCTGATTGATTTAATTGTACTTGTTTTACCAAATTTTAATTAACTATTCACAATAGAATTTGATTGAAGTAATGTGCAAATATGGGTGGTACTAAGTAAGGAGGGAAGGACAATTGCATTCTTTAATGAAAGTTTGAATGGGGCTAAGAGGAATTACTCATATTATTATTTGGAGATGTATGCTTTAGTATAGGCCCTCCAAAAATGGAGGCAATGTATCCTTCCTAGAGAATTTATTATTTATACTAAAAACTAGGAACTAAGTTTCCTAACTAGTGAAGAGAAATTGAACCATAGGCATATGAAGTGGGTGGATTCTATACAAGAATATAATGTCACCCTTAAGAAAAAGAATGGGGTAAGTAATATAGGTTGCATGTGGCCTAGGTAGAAGGACCATGATAGTTCAAGAGATACAATTGAAAAGTTTGGAAGTAGAATTTTTAAAATCTGTGTATGGGGGGGATGAAGATTCAATGATATTTATGGGTTTTGTGTTGATTTATCTAACACTTGTAATGTGGAATATTCATAATATTTGGTGCGCAAAGGATTTATTTTTAAATGGATTTGATTGTGTGTCCCAAGGTGTTCAATGAAGGAGAGCATCATCAAGGAGAAACATTATGGAAGTTTACCGAGATAGTTTGGGTTGGATAAGACCCTTAAATAGGTTAGTAAGTACTAATATTGGCCAAGGATGAAATCAAATATAAGGATATATGTGGAGACATGGATGATCTGTTATAAGGGTAAGTGATCAACAAAAAATGTAGGACTGTACAAACCATTGCCTATTCCTTCTAGGCCTTGGGATACTTGAAAAATGGATTTTGTAATGGAACTCTCTCAAACAAAAAAGGGGTATGACAATGTTTTTGTGGTTGTGGATAGGTTCAAAAAAATGGATCACTTTTTTTCATGCAAGATAACTCATGATGCTTCTCATGTAGCATTCATTTTCTTCAATAATGTGGTTATAATTCATGGATTTCCATAATGCATAATATCAAACAGAGGTGTGAAATTTGTAGGGAACATTTAGAGGACCTTATGGTGGAAGTTGGGAACCAATTTGTATTTCAAGTTTTCCTACCATCGAAAACTAGATGGGAAGACTAAAGTGGTTAATAGGTCTTTAGTAAATTTACCAAGATGCCTTAGCAAACAAAATAATCAAGCACATGATATCATTCTGGCACAAACAAAGTTTTCTTATAATGAATCCATTAAGATGAGTATTGGGAAAAGTCTCTTTAAATGTTTTTATGGAATGAATCCTAAGGGGATCTTGTAATTCAGAGAGTTGACACAATATTTCAAGGTTAGTAGACAAGGGGAGAACTTTACAAAGGCTACATTTAGGGAAACCTTACACCAAAGTGACCTCAAATACAATGAATAGGAAAATAGGAAAAGAATGGATGTATAATATCAAATAGGGAACTTAGTGGGGGAACATTTGAAGAAGGATAGATTAACAAATGGGAGGAACACTAAAATTCTGATGGAAAAGATAGGTCCTTGCAGGATCATCAAATTTTTTTCCCATAATACGTATTAAATAGAGTTACCTCTTGATTTCTATATCTCTCCAATATTTAATGTATCTAAACTATTAACTTTTAATGGTGTTTTTTATGAAGGGGAACTGAGTGAATATGGAACACTTGATCAAGAGGACTAGAATAAGACATTTCAACTAACTCTAACCAAGGAGTTAGACATCATAATGGACACAATTTTTTTTTGGAAGAATAAGAGGAATGAGTACAAGGATTACCTTGTAAAATGAAAAGGTTTGCAAGCATCAAAATATGTTTGGATGGATGAATAAGAAATAAAGACACATGGAGTAACTTTACAAGACCTTGTCTCAAGAGTGACTTGAGATATTTTGACTGGAGACTATGTTGTAGGGTTATCTTTAGGATCATTTTTCTAATTAATTGTAATAATTTGACCCAATTTGTAAGGCCATTGACCTAATAAGGTATGATAAGCCTAGTGGTCTAGTCTAGTCAAAGGGTCATTTGGAGTATGGCAGGGGATATGATAGGAATGCCATGATGTTTTGAATCAATCATGGACATTAACATGAGTTCTTTCCATATGATAGATAGGAGGGTGTTTAATGTCCCAAAGTTGTCAATGTTTTTTATTAAGGTAACAACAAGGTTTTGAAGGGGCTCCAAACCCTTTATAACAGAAAGTAGAGAGAAAGCATTAAAGCGCCAACATAAAAATAACTATTGCAAACATACATGATAGTTACATAATAGGGTCTCAACCTGATTTATTAAAAAGTGATATATAAGCCCAAAAAAGGGAGGACACAAAGTAAGAAACTAGCTAGCAAACAAAAACAAAAAATATTCTAGCAGCTCAGTCACACCAGTGTCTTAAAAAACTCTCCAGACTCATCCAATTGAATCTACCTGTTCAGGATTGACTCCTTAAAGATAGTAATATATTTGGACTGGGAAGTAGGTTTCTTTTTAGTGCTTGATATAGTCCTTTTCCCTGGTCCCATGGTCTGAATTTCCTGACTCTCACCTTCATCTTCAATGTTGATAGTTTTTTTTATTAGTGATATTCCCCTCCAGCATGGAATACACAGCTTTGAGGTTCTCAAACATATATTTTATACCCATGTTGTTCATAGTTAGTAGATTCCTAAGAATGATGTGATTTTTGCTAACCTTTTCCATAATAGAGGTTGTCTTCCTATAAATGGCACTATTAATCATGTCTTCCAACCAACAAGTATTCTCAGTTACCTTAGCAAAAAAATTCTCACCTTTTCTATGCATAGCTATGTCATTCTTCATCTTATCAATTGTTTCATCCAACACATAATTCCTTGCATCAAGGGCTCTCTATTTGATGTTTAGGTCTTAAATATCAGGGAACACCCACTTGTCAATTTTGAATGCACATATGACCTTGTTTATGGCAGCTTGAAGGATGTTCATTTTTTTAACCCTTTTAGTGTTGAAATCTTTTTCAAAAATGGCTCCCTAAACATTGTTTTGAGTTTTCCTATTCTCCTCCTTCTCCAAAATTTTGTCGATAATCGGGTTATTAGGAGGATTGGGTTTGGTCTTCTGATTATTAGTGTTGCTAGGGGAGTCCACACAGCTGTTATTATAATCATTGTTCTCATGGGTTTCCATCTCCATACGCTCATCTTCACTCCCAGTAATCCCCTCATTTTCCTCTTTTGCTTCCTTTGTAACCTCATTAGAGCCCAAGTGGGTTTCCTCCATATAGCTATAAATAATGGTATTATCGGGTTAATTGTCTCATATGGAATTTTCTGCTAAACATCTTTGACAGAATCACCATCAATGTATCTTCTAGCTTCCATATTATTCTAATTCATCTCATTTTAAGCCTTATCCTTCTCAGGATTCTCCATAGTGCCCTGTTCACCTCTCTCTAGAGCTTCATTAAAGTTGTCAAAGTTGATATGACAACATTAACAATATTTGACAAGTTGTTGTATTTCAGTCCTAACGGTCAAATTAGTTCAAATGACAGTTAGGAACCTTTGGAAAGCATATCTAAACTCAATATATTCCTTTTATGATTGAATTTAGTGGTTGTCTTAAATAATTTAAAAAGATAAGAAATAAAAAATTACTATTTTCCTAGTTTTTCTCTAATTTTCATAGTTGTATGACTCTATACAGATAGACATGAGGGTGAGGTATTCATCGATAAATAATGAAGTAAAATATATTTTTAATGCAATTTATTTGTGATTTATATCATCTCTCTATCATAAGTTATATCTATTTTATTTTTTAACGGACCAGGAAACCCTTAAGATTTAAGGTTTTTCAGTTAAAATATGATTTATGTCAGTTTCCACCACGGGAAAAGCTTGAACTTTAATGGAAAGTGAGGTCCATGTATGTATAATAATATATTATTGCTTTGGGAACATGGAGAGAAGTTTTTTTAGAGAAAGAGGAATCCCTAGTCATGCATCTCTATGTGACTAGTTGGTTTTTAAGGGAAAATGTATGTATCAGAGATATCAAAAGATGATTTGGTCAAAGTTTGATGGTTGATATGGTTCTTTAGCATTAGGAAAAAAGTGTTCAAGGTGGAGGGGAGTTTGGAGACACCTTAAACTAAGTGTTAGGAATGATAACTGGCCAATTTTGTGAGGGACACAAAAGGGTATTCAAATTTATGGTTAGGTTTGGGGGTTTTTGTGGAAGTTTGGGAGTTGAGGTGTGAAAAATGAAAAAGGAGACCTACTAGGAAACTAGGCCTAATTGGGTGAAAATAGACCTTTAAGTGACAAGAAAAAATTATTGGGGTCATGGGGTTGATTAAAGCCCTATTTATTAGTCCAGAAATAGTTGGAAATGGATCCTAACTCATCTTTGAAAGTATTTGGGGAGGAGGTCTTGTTCAAAAAATATTAGGGACATCTTTTCAAGGACATGTTTGGAGAAGATAAGAGGAAAGTTGTATTTTGGATTAAGAGGTGACCCAGACTGAATAGTGCCTCTAATTAGGGGGCATATAAAAGCCTTTGGGTTAGCGAGGTGGCTCGTAGGACAAGGGGTAGTACCAAGGGAAGCCTTTTCCAAGAATAGAGATGTCTAGGAGAAGGGATTGATAGGTGAAAGGTAAATTTTTAGTTCCTTGTGCCAGTCTACATCATAGTGGTATCAGGGTAGAATTACGATCACTTGGGTATTGTGATCATGGTGAACATCATAGGAATGGTTAGGAGAAGTGTCTAACACCATGTCTCCTAAAAATATGTCACAATATATAGACAAGAAAATGTTTGAGGCTAGAATATTAGATATGGACAAGACTAAAGGTAAGGTATGGGAGGGAAAATGAGAATCTAATGAGGTAGGTGAAGAAATGGAGGAGGAAACCTGAGGTAGGATGTAAATTTTCTTGTAGATCATAGAGAATTTTTTGAATCCCTTAACTTTGTTGAGAGGAATATGAAAGATAATGTGCCCACATCTGGAGGAATCTTAAATCTAGAGGAGGTGATGGATTGGGTAAGGGCCTTAAAAAACTTCTTTGAATGGAAGGAAGTTCCTAAAAATAGAAGGGAAAACATGGAAAAGGCCAAACTAAGATGATATGCCCTATAATAGATGAAAATTATAAAGGGAGAAAGAGTCAAAGAGGGAGGAAACATGATCTCATCATGGGACAAAATGAGAGTAAGGATTAAGGGACAATTTTTACCACCTTAGT
>MU225126.1:760445-791402 GCA_018584345.1 Thuja plicata
ACTTCTAGCTCCATCAAAATATAGCTCCCAAACTTGATCACTCTGATCCTCCAAATCAGTATCCTTGAAAAGGTTGGGCTCTAAAGCATCACCTTCCTGCAACAAATAGTTTCCCAAACCAGCATTCAAAATGACATTTTCTGATTCTCTTTCATCCAAGAAAAAATCAGGGGTATCCCCTATCTTAGTGCTTCCTTCACTAAAGCTTTGGAAATCACTGTTATCAAATATGGGGCAGTTATCATTGATTGTATTGGACACATAAGGCTCTACATGGTGTGCTCTCAACTTTTCTGACTTAATGGTAACCTTGGTACCATATCTTGTGTGAAACAACATGTGGGACCAATCAAAAGATAAATAAACACCTATCTTGGCTATGAACTCTCTTGATAAACATATAGCAAACAATGCAGGGAGATCTACGATATATATGTCAAGGAGGATAGAAAAATTAGGACTAGCATGTAAGATCAGACTGGTATCCTTAGCCACACCTATAGTGCCAACTAAGGACCAGTCAAGCTGTGTGACATTCTTTTGGAAGGGTTCATAACTCAGTGCTAATTGGTCAGCCACCTTCTTGGGCATTATAGTGCTAGTAGCCCCACTATCTACCATGCAATTGTATACTAAAGACTTACCAATGATTAATGATACATAAAAGGGAGGAGGTTTTAAGATCCTACCTTGCATGGGGTTGGCTTTAAGGTTATTGCTTGGAGTATCCTTCTCCTGATCAGTGTTAACCAACACTAACTTCATAGCCTCTTTTGTAGGCTGAGGAGTTGTCACCTCTGATATGGCCTTGTTTAAAATCTCAAGCTGTCCTGGAATGGCCAAAGAGTCCCACATAGACATAGTGACATTCAATTTCTTCATATTGTCCACAATGTTGTAAGGTATCGTAGTGTTTCCTCTTTGCACTTTTACTATGATGGGTTCTGCCCCCTTCGGAGTTTGGCCTTCTAGGTTTGTGATGGTTGGAGCCTTCTTTGTTGAGGCAGGAAAAGTTTGTTGTACCGGCTCTGTAGATGTAGTTGCTTGGGTACCCAAATCAGCTCTCTCCATGTCTTGAGCTCTCCTCTTTGATCTTGTAAAGGAAGAAAAAGCTTCATCACTGTTGACTCCACTGGAGTCCAGTTGCTCCCAATTGAAAAGAGCAGTTTCATTTTCTTATGTTTCTTGTTGAGGAGCCGCCCCACTGGATGAAAACTCTGCTTGAGCTTGTGAGGCATTCTGACTCATCAGAGCTTGGTTCATCCACCCATTAGGACATGTGGCCTGATTGTGGGGCTGATTGCAAGGAAAAAACCATTCATTATCCATAACCACATTATTTTGACTAGGCACCATCTCCCTGACTGGATTTGCAGAATTCAGAGGTGCAGGGTTATATGGTTGGAATGGCCTCTAACTAAAACCTTGTCTTTGCCCTTAATAGCCTCCTTGGTATGGTGGCCTATTTTGTTGATAAGGTAGTCCTTGATTTTGATACTGTTGATTAGGACCTTGGCATTGTTGTTGGAAGGATTAGGACCTTGGCCTTGATTCTGTTTCTTTAAGTTTGTAACCTCCTTTGTCAAGGTTTGTAGAAAGCTTGTCATTTCTTGCATACTAGTAGCTTGGCTACTCTTTATTTCTTGCAACTCCTGAGAAAATCCTACCTTAGCATGTTCCTGGCCACTAGTACTATCTTGGGAAGTCAATATGGGAATAGGGGTAAAAGGGGGCACTTGTGCAGGAGCAACGGGTTGAAGGCTGGGAAAGATAGGCATTGGTGGTCTTCTAGCTATCATTCCTGCTTGAATCAAACAATTTTCAGCCCTGAAAACTATGTCAAAAGCTTGGGGTAAGGAAGTGCCTCCCATAGACTGGATCATGACAGATATTTGACCATTCATACTTTGTAAATAGTATAAAAAGGCATGGTCTGCTGATGGTCTGACTGAAACTGGAATTCTATTCCATGTCTTAAGGAATCTACTATTGTAATCTTTCATTTGTTCTTGAGGGTCTCTCTTAATGGTTTTTAACTTCTCAACCATAGACAAGTTATCTGATTTATCCTAAAAATGCTTACTTAATGCATCCCCTAATTCATCCCAAGAAGTAATAGACCCAATAGTTAAGTTATGAACCATTCAAGAGCCTTACCTTTTAGAGATGCTGCTAATAACTTGGTGGCGACATCTTCTTGAGTAATGTTGTGGATGATTTAGATGGTAGTCACATCTCTTATGTGCTCCAAAGTTGTGGTCTTCCCTTCACCTGTGAAATTGGGCAAGCTTTTTAATGCCACCAAGGGCACATTGTGATGCACTACAAAATTTAATGGGCTCCCTTGATTGAAAGGTGCAAAGGAAAAATTTCTAGCCATTGCAGGAGCTGAAACTTGAAGATTCACAACAATATGGGCTGTACTTGAATCTTCCTCTTCTAGATCCCTGGTTAGAGATCTTCCTCTTCTTCTATGATGAAAAGAAAAAAGTTGCTTTTCTGATGAATCAGGAGGTGTAGACTGAACTCTCCTTGCAGGAGACTCCCTTTGAGTTGACCTGCCTTTGTGACCTCTCTTCAAGGGAAACTCTAAAAATTTAGTAGGTTTTGAGCTCCTAGTTTCAATCTTTCTCATATACTTTAAACAAGGCTGGCCTGAAACTTTGAAACCAGAGGAGTCACCAGATATACTTGTCAAAACAACTTCTTAAAAGTTTGTATTATGTGACTTGCATATTAGAGATAACATAATGTTCTATAATGAGCTTCTTTTACTGTCCCACCGGGCGTGCCAGAAATGTTATACACTGAATTTGCGCCTCTGATCTCAAGCTCTCTTGGTCTTGATAATCCAGTATAACAAGGGAGTCATCTCAAGGTTGTGGGACCTTTGCTAACCGAGATGAGACCTCCAAATTCTAGGCTGGTTCCTCTTGGATAATCACCTTAACTTTCTCTTAATAGGAAAGTAAAACTTGAGGAGAAAAGGGGTAGAAGGATTGCATGGAAAGGGAAATAACTGAAAGCAAATTACCTACTAGGTGATATACCAAAATTAGGGTCTAGATCTCAGTGTAGAGGAATGAAACCAATGGAGCAATTAGGTCTAATAAGTCACAAATCACTAGATAGGCTTGCATAAGTATTTCATAGGAGGGTCTGAATAAAGGACTCGACCTATGACCTGCAAATAGACATCCTTTTCTGCGACTAGGTGTAGGAATGAGACAAGACTGCTAGGGGTTGTAGTATACAAAACATCTAAAATCAGATCAGATGAAGTAACACACAAAGCACAGAAAGTGAGAGGGACTAGGAACCCCAATTTTCATTAACAACATTCATAAACTTCAATCCAATAAGAGATAATCGAGATAGTGAAGATAGGGATAAAATAAATATCACAAGTACCTCAAGAATATCTTAATCATCAATGAGAGATTGCAAAGAGTAGAAGAACCAGAGGGTATAACAAATACCATAGATGGCTTTCTGAGAAAAGATGACTTCCTTGCAAAATTGGGCTTCTCTCCTTTACAAAAATGAACCTCTTCTCCAAAATGAGTCCTCAACTCATACTTATGCTTTTTAGCCAACTGCATTTTGGAGAGCAATAACTTCTTGATCAGATTTTGGCTTGTCTAGCCACTGCTTAGCCCTTTTAAAAGTCTGCAAAGATACAAGTTGATGACACCAAAGTCATAACCAGGAAATATCAACATAAATGTCCCTTCTAAGAAGTAGTCTTATCCCTCTAGAAGAGTCACACAAGTCTCTTAAATGCAATAACTCTTCTGCAGACTTTATCAACTGCAACCTTTTGATCTTTTCAAAGCTGATCTTTCCACCTGCAAAATATCTGATTTAGATCATTCGAGAACAATCTGATCCCTTTGTATCTTTTCATTTGCTTAGTAGGCGATGCCATCTGTTCCTTGACCTGTCACACACTGAATCTCTTCTTCTTTTTACCGATATTGAAACAAATCTATTTCAGATATCAGCAGATAGCTCTGTGCATAATTCTCTAAAATTTATAATTCTCTTATGAATCCTGGGATACGGTGAAGATGGTGAATGCACATTGAATGCACTATCAACTCCTTTAACAAATTCTGCTCTAACAGTTCATTGGTTCTACCTGCACCCTCTGTCTGATCGCATACCCGCACAACTCTTTAATCTATTTTTTTTTCATGCGCTAGTACGTGACAACACCTTCTCCTTCAATCGATCACTCGTGAGATGCTTTCCTTTGATATTTATTGTCTAGCGACTGCGCGATGACCATTCCCTATTCAGTCGCAAGCTTGCGAGCTCATCTCCGATCACCCCGAAACATCAGTGGGTGAGCGATGAGTTGATCAGTCCCCTTGGTCGCTCGGTCGCAGACCCATATCAACCATGAAACTTGTCTGTGTGATTGAGTGATGCATCCTTCGTTTAGCTCATCGCACACCTGTGAGCTCACGACTCGACTTTGACAAGGCCTCACGACTGCGCGATGATACTCAATTGCAACTCATCACGCAGTTGCACAACATAAAGGCATGACATAAAAACTAATGCAACAGAGCGATGAGCTGAGTCATAACCTCAAAAAGGGACATGACCATTTTTTCATGGCTAACACAGAGGTTTCAAAATTAGAAAGCTCGGGAAAGAGAAGAAAGAAAGAAATTCAGAGAATGAGTATGAATGACAGGGAAAAACAGGCCAAAAATGCATAGGATGGAAAATTTGCGCAACAGTACCTACTGTGTACATAAACCCAAGAAAGGTGGAAAATTGAGGCTTTGCATAGACTCAAGGGACATCGATAAAATTACAATCAAGTACATATTTCCCATGCGTAAAATAGAGGATTTAATGGATTACTTGGGAGGGTCTTACTATTTTGGTAAGGTAGATTTGAAGAGTGGTTACAACCAAGTAAGCCTTAGGGAGGGGGATAAATGGAGAACAACCTTCAAAATAAATGAAGGGTTGTATGAAAGGATGGTCAAGCCTTTTGGCTTCACTAATGCCCGAAAAAATTTCATTAGTCTGATGAATAAAGAGATGAAGTCACTTATAGGATAGTTTTTTGTTGTGTATTTGGATGTTATTCTCATTTTTAGTAAAACTAGGGAGGAACACCAAGAACACTTGGATTTTATTTTGAATAAATTTTCATAATGAGTGCCTACTCATAAACTTGGAGAAGTGTGAATTTTTGAAATAGGAATTGGTATATTTGAGTTTTTTCTTCTCAATGGAGAGTCTTAAAATGGATCCTTAAAAGATAGAAGCCATAATGAGTTGGCCTACACCAAGGTCTATGGGGTAAGTAAGGAGATTTCATGGACTCTACACCTTTTAAAAAAAAATTATAAGGAACTTCAATCAAGTGTGTGCACTCATGTTGAAAATAATCAAACAAGGGCATAAATTCAAATTTGCATGGACAGAGGTAGCAAATAAGGTTTTTGAGACCTTGAAGGTAAAAGTATCTCAACAACCTGTACTTATTTCACAATATTTTAATAATCTATTCATAATAAAATGTGATGCAATTAATGTGAGAATAGGGTCAGTTTAAGTCAAGAAGGAAGGCCATTTTAATTCTTTAGTGAAATATTGAATGAGGATAAGAGGAAAGACTCATCTTATCATTTGGAGATGTATGATTTATTATAGGTTCTTACAGAATTGGTGCAGGAGCACACCTAGGCTAACTTCCATGTTTTAGTCATTTTTGGCTTGTACTTGACATTGACAAAGTCAAGATAGTTAGGTTGTTTTTAGACCTTATAAGGTCATTGAAATGTGGGCTAGGTGAGTTAGTCATTAGGACTAAGGTCACCAAATTAGCCATTGTTAGTATTTTTTATATTTCTTAGGCTTAGTTTCTTAATGTTGGATTTTAGCCATGAATGTGTCTTAAACACATAAGTGATGTCATAGAGATTCCATAAGGCCATAAATGATATTTGATCCTCTAAATGAAGAGGTTAGAGGTCCTAAAACTTAGGGAGGAGGCATAATGGAAAAGATGCCAAAAGTTGCTGAAATGTTGTCATGACAACATTTGAAATTATTGCAAATGTTGCATGCAACTCAGTTTCCTTGGATCACCCTACAAAATAGGATTTGGGATTCAACCAAAAAGGCCTAGAAAAATGGAATGAGGTATCTAATTTCAGTGGAGGCTTGAATCTCAATAGAGAGGATCCATTGTAACAAGTTTTGAATTTGAATAGAGCTCTGCAACTCTGTGTTTTCAGAAAATCTGAGCATTTGTGTGTGACAGTGATACCTAATGGATTAAATGCCCAAACTTAGTTGTTCTTTTGTGTTATTAGGATAGTTTGAAGTGTTTTTAATTCATTTAGATAGTAGTTTTGAGTTAGTCTAGGGTTGTAGTTAAATTTTTTTCAATCTAGAGAGTCCACTGGTCTTGTATTGACCAGTCAGTCAGTTCATGGCTCCCCCATGAAAACTAACCATGGGATCTTCCCAAAAGTGGTAGGATATGAAAGGGGAGTCATTAGTAATTATATATCAAGGATTAGGAGTCATGAAATTTTGATTTTCTATTTTTAGTGCCAATCCCTAGGTGAGCAGACACTGTCTAGTTAGAGGTTTGGAGATGAAAGATTGAGCATATCTTGCAGGGTAGAGAAGCACTATACGGGATAAGTGCAGTTCTAGATAGGGTATAGTCATATCCTAACATGCTATGAGGATTGAGTTCATACCAATCTATTTGACCAAGTTTTGAGAAAATTTTCAACTACGTTGCAGACAGTCCTAGAAATTAGGCCTATTAGCCCTATTGGACCTAGATTGTAGGAACCCTATGTACGGAGGGATTAGGAAATGAAAACATTAAAAATATATTGTAAAGTGATAAAGGGTATCTGAATGTGTGATTAGTTTTTCATTTTCTTTGGAAAAGTTTTGAAATAAGTAAGAAAAAAACACTGTAAAAGGCTACAAGGGAATAAGCCCATTTAGGCCTCTTGAAGACAGAAACTTTGACTCAACTAAAAATGGTTATGATATCCCTCAAAATGGATCCAAATGGAAGTAAATGGGATGTTTCCATGATGATTTTTACCCCTGTAATTATTCTTTGAATGTTAGAGTGGAGTTTGCACTTAGATCTTTCTAGGTGTAGTGGGAGAAGTGAAGATTTGAACTAACTAAAAGGTGTTAGTCTTTCAACGTGAAGAACAAGAGTTGAGACTCTTAGATAAGAGTTGGAATTGCACTTAGTTAATAATATAAGCAAATCAGGACCTCAAGGAGATTAGGTTCCTACAAGAGACAAGGTAAGGTCTCTTGGTTGAAGTGCTAGCAAACCTTGGAAAACTCACATCATATTAGTATCAGAGCTTGATTAAAGATCAGGCTTGTGGTGGATGTTTCATCCTACTGAATCAGTTGGAGAAAAGAGACCATTTTGATCAGTAGAATAAAAAACCATGGTGACTAAAGCTGAGTTAGGCAAAAAGGTGGATGAGAAAGAAGAAGACAACAAGTTCTTAAGAGAAAGTTTGTCTGAAATAGAGAAACTCTTGGGAGAAGTTCAAGACGAAGATGAGAAGATGAAAGATAAGATAGATCCAAAAGAAGAAGAAGAAGCAAGGGAGAAGGGAGTGGATTTAGAAGAGTAAGTTCAAACCCCTAACCCTGTCAATGATCAAGAACCTTTCTTAAAGGCACTAAAGGCTTTAAGTGGCAAATATTTTGAGGGTGTACCACTTTTTAGTGGAAAAATGGATCCAAATTCAGTTGTGGATTGGATTGATAGTAGGGTAAAAGCACAATAATCTATCACCTTTTAGGCTAACTTATTAGCATAGTTGAATTTTAGTATTTCTAACTAAAATTTAATTTTGGTCAAACATATAGTCTAGCTAGATTCATTCAAGCTAAGTTAGATAAGTTTCTTTAACTTTTCCAATTGGAAATGTCTACTAAATGTATGTTTTATACCACTTTGAGTCCAATTACCAGAGAAATAAAAACATTTCAAAAAAAGTGACATTTCCATAACTCCTAGTCTTTTTAATGATATTTTTTAAAAAATACCAAAATGCTCTTTTGTAGAGATCAGATTCAAGAATATCCTCATATAGATTTTATAGTATTTTAATTAGACATAGTCTATTTAATTAAAAAATATTGTTCAAGTAGGTATTTTAATAGTCAAGCATTCGTTGATTCAGAAAATATTAAAAAATGATAAATCAATTCAATAAAAATTTAAAATCATAGAAAGCACTAGACAAGAGAGTCCTCTTCAATAATAGGTAATTTATTTGGTTTTTGGTATAGTTTTGATAGGGTAAAAGTGGCAGGAGACAAAAAATGTTGATTTCAGGTAAGTTCAACTTTGAAAACTTATAATAGGAAAACAATTGATCAAAAACACTTATTTATTTTTTATGTACTAGATATACATGTCATCTAAAACATATTATGAAATTAGAGGAAAAAACAATGTTTTACTTATAATGATTTGGTGGGAAGTAAACTCCTTGATTTACATTATTTTTCAGAAAATAAAAAATAGACCTAAACAATTCAAAAAACATATTAATTTTGATTCATTTTTTTTAAAAACAATTTATAGGCATATAATTTATCCTATTTCACACATTTCTTCAGTTTACATCATCTTCAAATTCTCAACAGAAATGTGACTTTTATGCCCTTGATGTTTTACAATTTTGGTGTTGTTAAGATTTTCCTTTGTAAAAGGGTGATAGATTATTGTGCTTTTACCTAGTATAGAGAACCATTTTGAATGTGATGGTATCATAGAGGCCCAAATAGTGAGTGTGGCCATGTCAAGGTTGAGAGGATCATCTCTCACATGGTAGAAGTTTGTTCAAACTGAAAGCGAGAAAGAAGGAAAGAGTCCTATAGTCTCATGGAAGGGCATGGTGACTAAGTTCAAGCAGACTTACTTGACTAATGATTATGAGGTTTAGTTTCATAGGAGAAGACACAATCTTAGACAAAAATATTTGGATGTCCAAGAATACATCAAAGAGTTCCAAAAGTTGTGGTTAAGATCACAAATGGTGGAGGATGAAAGCATCAAACTAGCTAGATATTTGAATGGACTCAAGTGGTCTATTGGAGAAGACATGGGTCTTGTGAAATTCAAAAACCTTAGCCAATGTTCTCAAATGGCCTTGAAGATAGAGGAGAAAGGCATAAGAACACAAGAGAAAACCTCGTAAGGAAGAGGTAGAGGAAGGGATAATAGAAGATCAAGAGGTGGCTATGGTGGAAGAATTTCAGAATCAAGGACACAAGGAGAAGTCAAGTACATTGAGTAGCAAGAGGGAAGTTCTAGTAGAGGTGGTAGAGGAAGGAACTCAAAATTCAAAGGAAGAAGTGGTGGAGAAGGAAGAGGCATTTAATTTTCCAATATGAAATTCTATCATTGCAACCAAATGTGACACCCTACCTATAGGTGTCTAGAGAAGGGTAGTACTTCTCAAGGAGGTAACAAGAGAATTAATTTAGTTCATGAAGAGAAAAATGTAGCAGAGACACACTCTGAGGTACCACTAAAATTAGAAGAAGGTAAGAACCTCATTATGAGGAGAACATTGATCAAGGAGCCGATTAAAGAAGAACCAAGCCAAAGGAGGTCCTTATTTAGAATCAAATGTAAGGTGATGGGTAAAGTATGTAGAGTCATAGTGGACTCAGGGTCTACTGACAACATTGTGTCAGAAGAAGCAGTCAGCAAGTTAGGCATGACAAGGATACCTCATACCCATCCTTACAAGGTCACATGTCTTAATAAGGGACAAGATGTCTTTGTCAATGAGAAAGCTTGGGTAGAGTTCTCTATAGGGAGATATAAGGACAAGGTTCTATGTGATGTGCTGCCCATGGATGCATGTCACTTGAACCTAGGAAGACCATGGAAATTTTACTGCCAAGCTATCCATGATGGAGTGAAGAACTCCTATACATTCAAGAAGGATAAAGTAACTTTCAAAATGCAATCACTGTTAGAAGATGTAGATGTGAAGACAGTAGGTCCTAATGTGCTTATGGTGGGTGAAAAATAATTCATAGAAGCCATGGAAGAAGGAGAAGGAGTTGGAAATGCATTGGTATTAAGGCCAAGAGAAAAGAATGAATAAAAAGGACACAAGAAATCAGAGATACCTTAGGAGATACAAAGCATGTTGCAGACTTATGAAGGCATAGTAAGTGATGGAAAACCATAAAAATTACTCCCTACAAGAGCCATAAGTCATAGGATAGACTTCATACATGGAGCTACCCTACCTAATAAGGTAGCTTACAAGATGACCCCTCAAAAAAAAGAAGAAATTGCTAGGAAAATAGAAGAACTCCTTAACCATGGCCTTATCAAGAAAAGCATTAGACCTTGTGCTATAAATACTATCCTAGCACTAAAGAAATGAGGAAAAGGGAGGCTTTGTACTAATTCAAGAGCCATAAATAGGATAACCATTAGGTATAGGTTCCCCACACCTAGGATTGAAGACCTCATGGATTGTCTAGGTGAAGCCAAGTAATATAGAAAGATAGACTTGAAGAGTGGGTATCACTAAATTAGGATACATGAGGGTGATGAATGGAAGACAACATTCAAAACTAATAAAGGTTTGTATTAATGGCTTGTCATGCCATTTGGACTGTGTAATACCCCCTTCACATTCATGAGGCTCGTGAATGAGGTCCTCAAAGACTACATTGGCAAATTTTTAGTAGTATATCTTGATGAAATACTGATTTATAGTAGGACAAGGGAGAAGCATCTTCAACACCTTGAAACTATCTTCAAGAAGATACATGAAGAGAAGTTGATGATAAACTTTGTGAAATGTGAGTTCATCAAAATAGAGCTAGTGTACCTTGGATTTGTTCTCTCTCATGGTAATCTCAAAATGGAAAAAAGTAAAGCGGAAGCCATTATGAATTGGCCTACTCCGAGGACAACAACAGAGGTAAGAAGTTTTCATGGCCTTTCTCAGTATTATAGGAAGTTTATAAGGAAGTTTATTTTTATTTGTGTTCTTATGTTGGACACAATCAAAGGAGAAATAAAGACTAAGTTCATGTGGAATTGGAAATCCACTAAGAGCTCTGAGTTATTGAAAGAAAATATTTCTACCCAACTTCTCTTAGTCTTTCCAAGCTTTGAGAAGCTTTTCACCATTGAGTGTGATGCAAGCAAAGTGGCTATTGGAGTTGTCCTAAGCCAAGAGGGTAGACCAGTAGCATTTCATTCAGAAAAGTTAAGTGAAGCCAAGAGGAAGTATTCTTCCTATCACCTTGAAATGTATGCATTGGTTTAGGCTTTAAGGAAATGGAGACACTATTTACTCCCCAAGGAGTTAATAGTCTACTTGGATAATCAAGCTTTAAGTTTCTTCAACCATCAAGAAAAGTTAAGTCACAAGCACATGAAGTGGGTTGAGTACCTACAAGCTTATACCTTTAATATAAAACATAAGAAAGGTGTCCTCAATAAAGTGGCAGATGCATTGTCTAGAAGAGCTCTCACAATTCAGGAAATTCAGTTGAAGAGTATGGGAATAGATCACTTCAAGGATCTATATGCTGATGATGAAGAATTTGCAGACATTTATAAGGTATGTGCTGAATTCAAGAATCATTTTCATAGCAAGTATGCTAAATAAACTTTGCAAAGTAGCCTTTTGTTTAAGGGGAATTAATTGTGTGTCCCTAGAGGGTCTATAAGGGAGAACTTAATCCAAGAAAATCACAATGGTGAATTGAGTGGTCACTTTGGGATCACTAAGACCCAAGAACTTGTTCAAAGGTTCTATTATTGGATAAAGATGAATCTTGATGTTAGGAGGTATGTGGAAAGTTGCATTGTCTGTCAAAGATAAAAAGGTACTTCTTCAAATATAGGCCTTTATCAGCCACTACCTATTCCCACTAGGCCATGGGAATGTTTGAGCATGGATTTTGTAGTTGGGTTACCCAAGACAAGACAATGCATGGATAGTGTATATATAGTTGTGGAAAGATTCATCAAGATGGCTCACTTTGTGCCATGCAAGACCACTAATGATGCTAGCCAAATAGCCTCTCTCTTCTTCAAAGATATTGTAAGAATCCATGGGTTACCTATGAGCATTGTGTCAGATAGAGACACTAAATTTATGAATCATTTTGGGAAGACTCTCTGGAAAATATTGGGCACTAATTTATCCTTTGGGTCTGCATACCATCCCTAAACTGATGGTCAAACTGAAGTGGTGAATAGGAGCCTTGGAAATATACTAAGGTGATTGACCAAGGAATATGATCAATAATGGGATCAGGTGATTGGGAAAGCTGATTATGCCTATAATGACACCATAAATAAGTCAACAGGGAAGAGCCCCTTTGAGATAGTATATCGATTGCATCCTAGAGGAGTCTATGAGTTGAGAGACTTGAAGGATGGAGTGAAGGCAAGTGGATATGAAAATGATTTTTCTTACCCAATGCAGGAGATACATGATACAGTCAGGAAGACTTTGACAGACAACATCTTGAAACATAAAACCAAGGTTGAGGGAGGTAGAAGAACAATTCAGTTCAATTTGGGTGACATGGTCATGGTGCATCTTAACAAGTCAATAATTCAAAAGGGAGTCCCTCACGAGTTGCAAATGAGAAGGATATGTCATTTTTCTATCTTAGCTAGGTATGGTGATAATGCATTCAGAGTTGAGATCCTGGAAGATAGTGGACTGTCACCTATTTTCAATATTACAGAGTTAGTCCATTACAAAGAACCACATCAAGACATGGATTAGAGTCTCCAAGAAGTGATCATAGATTTGTAAGATCTACCCCCTACTAGAGTCACACGAGATGACAATGTATTGGATAGTAGAGTCTACAAACAGACTAGAACCAAAGAATACAAAGAACACTTGGTAAAGAAGCATGGTCAAACCAATGCTTATTTCGTATGGGTAAAGGAATCAAATTTAAAAAATATGGGGATTGATCCAAGCATCCTTAATCCAAGGGTAGATTGAACTTTCTATTTTGGGGAGGATGGTGCAGGAGCATAGCTCAGCTAACCTCCATGTTTTAGTCATTTTTGGCATGTACTTGACATTAGACAAGTCAATATAGTTAGGTTGTTTTTATTCCTTACAAGTTCATTGCAATGTGGGCTAGGTGAGTTAGTCATTAGGACTAAGGTCACCAAATTAGCCATTGTTAGTAGTTTTATATTTCTTAGGCTTAGTTGCTTAATGTTGGATTTGAGCCATGAATGTGTCTTAAACACATAAGTGATATCATAGAGATGCCATAAGGCCATAAATTATCTTGGATCCTCAAAATGAAGAGGTTAGAGGTCCTAAAACTCAGGGAGGAGGCATAATGCCAAAGATGCCAAAAGTTGCTAAAATGTTGTCATGACAAGATTTGTAATTATTGCAAATGTTGCATGTAACTCCGTTACCTTGGACCCCCCTACAAAATAGGAGTGGGGAATCAACCAACAAGGGATAGAAACATGGATTGAGGCATCTAATGTGAGTGGAGGCTCTAATCTTGAAAGAGAGGACACATTATAACAAGTTTTGAATTTGAATAGAGCTTTGCAACTCTGTGTTTCCAGAAAATCTGAGCATTTGTTGTGACAGTATACCTAATGGATTGAATTCCCCAACTTAGTTGTTTTTTTGTGTTCTTAGGATATTTTTAAGTGTTTTTCATTCATTTAGATAGTAGTTTTGAGTTATTCTAGGGTCGTAGTTAAATTGTTTTCAATCTAGAGAGTCCACTGGTCCTCTACTGACCAATTAGTCAGTTCATAGCTCCCCCATGAAAGCTAACCATGGGATCTTCTTGAAAGTGGTTGGATATTAAAGGGGAGTTACTATTTTATATATATCTAGTATTATGAGTCATGAAAGGTCGAGTTTCTATTTTTAGTGCCAAGCCCTAGGCGAGAAGACACTGTCCGGTTAGAGGTTTGGAGATGAAATATTGAGCATATCTTGTAGGGTAGAGAAGCACTATACGGGATAAGTGTATTTATAGATAGGGTATAGTCATATCCTAATATTCTATGAGGATTTATTTCATACCAATCCATTCGACCAAGTTTTAAAGCAAGTTTTCAACTAGGTTGCAGCCAGTCCTAGAAATTAGGCCTATTAGCCCTATTGGACCTAGATTGTAGGAACCCTATGTATAGAGGGATTAGGAAACTAAAAACTTAAAAATATGTTGAAAAGTGATAAAGGGTATCTGAATGTGTGATTTTTTTTTCATGTTCTTTGGAAATTTTTTGAAAGAAGTGGGAAAAACAAACTATAAAAGGCTACAAGGAAATAAGCCCATTTAGGCCTCTTGAAGACAGAAACTTGGAATCGATTGAAAATGGTTATGAGATCCCTAAAAATTGATCCAAATGGAATTAAATGGGATTTTTCCATCATGATGATCACCCATGCAATGAATCTTTGAATTTTAGATTGTATTTGGCACTTAGATCTTTCTAGGTGTAGCGGGAGAAGTGAAGATTTGAACTAACTAAAAGATGTTTTTATTTCAAGGTGAAGCACATGAGTTGACAAATCTTAGGGAGGATTTGGAATTGGACTTAGTTAATAAACTAATCCAATAAATACCTAGAGTATATTAGGCTCCTAGAAGAGATAGGCTAAGGTCTCTTGGTTGAAGTGCTAGCAAGCCTTGGAATACTCACATCAGGAATAGAGACAATATCTCCTTCCTAAGGAATTTATTGTTTACACTGATAACCAAGCACTAAGTTTCCTAAATGGTCAAGACAAATTGATCCATAGGAATATGAAGTGGGTGGAGTCTATAAAAGCATATACTTCAAATCTTAAGCACAATAAGGGGGTAAGTAATAAGGTTGTAGATTCCATAAGTAGAACGACCATGAAATTCCATGAGATACAACTACTAAGTGTGGGGGTACAATCCTTAAAATCCATGTTTGAGGGGGATGAAGATTTTAATGATATTTATCATGTTTATGTTGATTTTTTTAATAGTCATAATGTGGAATATTCACAATATTTCGTGTAGGAAGGAAATATTTTCAAAGGGATCCAATTGTGTTTCCCAAGGTGCTCAATGAGGGTGAACATCATTAAGAAGAAATATTATGGAAGTTTAGGGGTTCACTTTAGGTTGGATAAGACTCTTGAAAATGTGAAGATGTACTATTATTGGCCAAGGATGCAATCATATATCAGGAGATATGTGTAGACTTGCATGATCTATCAGAAGGGTAAGGGAACAAAAATAAATTAAAGATTGTTCCAACCATTGCCTATTCCTTCTAGGCCTTGGGATATTATAACTATGTTTTTTTTTAATTGGAATCCCTAGGACACAAAAGGGGTATGACAAATTTTTTTGTGGTTGTGGATAGGTTCAAAAAAATGGCTCACTTTTTTTCATGCAAGAGAACTCATTATTCTTCTCATGTAGCAGAAATTTTCTTTAGGCATGTGGTCAAAATTCATGGATTGTGATCAAGCATAATATCATAAATTTTCTTCAGGCATGTGGTCAAAATTCATGAATTGTGATGATGTATAATATCTAAAATTTTCTTCAGGCATGTGGTCAAAATTCATGGATTGTGGTCACTCTTGGAGGAAGTCGAGAACAAAATTTTCCTTCAGATCTTCATACCATCCATAGTTAGATGGGAAGACTAAAGTGTTCAATAGGTATTTTAGAAATTTACTAAGATGTATGTCCAAACAACATAATCAAGAATGCAATGTCATTCTTCCAAACAGTGAGTTTTCTTATAATTACATCATTAATAGGAGTTCTAGGAAAATTCCATTAAAATTTTTTATGGGATAAATATGAAGGGTGTCTTGGACCTTAGAGATTTTCCACAAGATTTCAACGTTAGTGCACAAGGAGAGACCTTTGCAGAGGCTATGAAGGAAGATCATGGCTAGGTTAGGGAAACCTTACAACAAAGTACCCTAAAATATAAGAAATAAGCAAATAGGTAAATAAGGCATGTACAATATTAAATAGGGGAGCTAGTGTGGGCACACTTGAAGAAGCAAAGACTACTAAAGGGGAGGAACACTAAACTTTTGATGAAAAAGATAGGTCCTTGCAGGATCATTAGAAAACTCACCTCTAATAGATATGAAACAGAGTTACCTCTTGATCTTGAGATCTCTCCAATTATTAATGTATTTGACCTTTTGTTTGAATGATTTAGGTAGGGACTAAGAGGGCGATCAATACCTCAAAAAATTCACAATTTTTCCCTATGAATCTCAAAGTTATACTCTTATGTTTATCGATACTGGTATCTATTTTGTCTTCTATCGACAACTATTGTATTAATAACTGATAACTAATAGCTTCCAAAAAAATTTAAAATGTAACACATAGACATTCAAAAACTTATCACAATATTTTGGTATCATAAAAAATCCTTGGTAAGAGGGAAAAACTATGGTGGGCTGGAACCTACAACTTATCACTGTAGTAATAAGGTGCCTAATTAAGAGCTTACAAAAGAATTATTAAATGTTACCCAACCATAAGATTTATCTAGAGACCTATTAAAGTCTTATACCTAGATAGGAGTAACTTGGTTAGAGGATTTTATCCCACTTATACAATGTTCACCTTGTTAAAAGATATATAATAAGTTCCTAAATAGAACTTCCAGGTCCGGTTAGAGACTACCGAATTAAGGAATTTTTCAATCTTGTTGCTAGATTATTAGGAATAAATCAATAAGAAATTTAACCTATGAATGCTTTCTCCTAAAGCCTACTAGATCTCATTCTACTGTATTCTTTTCCTGATTTTTACTTTTCTTGTCTTCACTAATATATTTTTATACTCAGTGATGTTGCTTTACTATATTTTCTCCATCATCGTCATATCTTCTCTCTATGATCCACTTTTAAAGTATTGTCTTGACCTAATCTTTTATCTTGGATCTGGCCTATATCTAACCTAACTAGGTTTTTATGATTCTTGCATAGATTTTTGTGATAGTAAGATATCATCCTTGATTGTAGTCTTTTCTTTTCATTTTTCCCATAAAACTTTCCGACTATCTTTACCAATAATCCTAATTTTCTTATTGATAAGTCATTCTTTTTTGATAGTACTCTATACTTGATGTTTAGTTTCCTATCCTTGATGATAGTCTCCATAAATGATTATATTATCAAAATATTTCATTATGATATTGGGTAAAAAAACAATAATCTATCACCTTTTAAGCTAACTTGATTTAGTCGGCTTAATTAGACTCGGCCTTGTCTGACTTGGCGTAGTCTAACTCACCTAAGTAAACATAGTACTGAATGGTGCCTACATGGACAAGTAGGATCATGCATGAGCCAATGAGAGGGCCAGTAGGTCTCGGTCGAGTCTGACTAGGCTGAGTCTACCTAGGTGGCATGCCATGTCGGAGCCAAACCTCCAAAAACACAAAAAATCCAGAAGTTTACACTTCTGCTATTTTTTTCTCTGCTGAAACTAGACAATGTCCAAAACCTAAAAGTACCCTTTTCTATATCTCAGAACTGAAATTCTTGACATATAAATTTTATCTTGTTTCGAGTACAAAACATTGAACAAATTCATTAAAAACTACATGTAGGTTATTAAGGCTTTCATAATTTATCGATTCAGATAATATAAAAAAATTATAAATCAATTTAGACATTTTTTTAAATCATTGATAACACTAGAGAAGAGAGTCCTCTTCAATAATATGTAATTTATTTGATTTTTGGTATAGTTCTAATAGGGGAGAAATGGCGGGAGAAAAACACTGTTGATTTCAAGTAAGTTCAAATTTTAATACTTATAACAGGAAAAATATATAGGGAAAACACTTCTTTCTTTTTTTCTATACTACCTATACATGTCATCTAAAACATATTCTAAAATTGGAGGAAAAAACAATATTTTACTTATAATGATTTGGCGGGATGTAAACTCCCTGATTTACAGTATTTTTCAAGAAATGAAAAATAGACGTAAAGACTTCAAAAAACATATTAATTTTGGTTCAATTTTTTTAAAACAAAATTATAGGCATATATTCTTCCTATTTGACACATTTTATTAGTTTACATCATCTTCAAATTCTCAAGAGAAATGTGACTTTTATGCCCTTGAAGTTTTACAGTTTTGTTTTTGTTAACCTTTTCCTTTGTAAAAGGGTGACAAATTATTGTTCTTTTACCCTATAGAGTATTTTGTCAAGTAACAATCACCCCCTTTTCAATTGATGGAAAAACCATTCTAGCATGATTTTCCTTTCTATTTCTCCCTCTTTTCTTGTACTCACTTCATTACTCCCACTCTTATTCTTCTTCCTTTACTCCCTACTCTATTTTCTATTCTCCCTTTCTTCACTCATATCCCCTTATTTTGTTATCACTACTTTTTGTATTCTCCTCCTTTAACAACAATGCCAAATGCATCCAAAAAACAAAATGTGGTTGTTGTGGTGTTAGATATTTTTTGCTCCTTTTATCTGTATTTCTCAAAACTATATTCCACTTCTCTTGTAGGTGATTAATTTTTGTGATATGACTCTTTATATTTATTATTTTGTCGGTAACATCTTCTTTATTGTTCTTGTCTATTGTTCTTAGTAAGTTATATGTATCTGGCATCTATTTATACACCATATCCATAAGTATACTTTTCACACATGATTCCTCAATTGATGTATTATTACTTGTAAGTAGCTTCTTAGTGATCTCAGTCATTATAGTTAATGTCTCCGGCATCTACTCCAGTCTCTTCAATAAAAAATTTGTAACTTGTGTCATTTTATTTATGATTTTTTCATGAAATGGTGTGTGTTGAAGTTTTCCTCTAAGTTTTTCTTTAAGATTCTGATTGGTTGTGATTGTGTCCACAAATGTTCTTAATTGTGCTATAACTGATGCATTCTCATTAAGAGTGATTGTTGGTAGTAATCTTGGAAATTTTTCAACTATTCTCTTCATGATCTTATTCTATTATTTCTCCCTTAATTGTTTGTTGATAGTTGTCTTTTCTCTATATTTATCCACATGTAATAAATTTTTCTTATAATGTACATATTTAGATCTCTCATAAAAATTGCAAAGTTGGATCTTTCAACTAAATATTCAATTTCTTCACTTTCAGAATCTATGTTTCTCTTCTCTTGTACAATTTTAATCATTGTCATACTTTGTAAATTTTATGCAACTTGTTCCTCCTCATTTTATGATATCTCACCGATAGAGGGTTGCTATATCGGTAATATGTGTTTCCTAAATTGTTCAAGTGTATATATTTCTATTTTCTAGTGTAGGTTGTTCCTCAAGATATTCATCTTTCTTAGTACTTATATCATCATTAGTTTCCTCATGTATTTCAATAGATTGATATTTTTGTCCTTCTTCAAATTTTGTCAGGGTGTCTTCTCTTTCTGGAGTAATTATCATGTTTTATTTCTCTAATACATTTTCTTCTACTTCTTCCTATAATCCTGCTAATAATTTGGTTCTTCTATTGTTTCTAAGGAATTTGTTTTAATTTTTTGTCATGAATAACTCAGTTTCTTGTATGCTTGTTTGTGGATTTGTAATGATCAAATTCCTTTATCTTTTTATATTTTCTTTTTATGTGGCTTCATTCCATCTTGTATGGAATTTGTCGAGTAATTATTCAAGAATTTATTGTCTTAATTCATTTGGGAATCTTTTGAGTTTGTGAAAGTGAAATGCTATTGCATCTTCTATAATATTCTTATCTTCTTATGTCCACTTCTAGTATTTGATTTTGTGTGTGTCTGATAGTTAAATTATCTCTTATTCATTTGGATAATTCATTAACGATTCTTGGTATTCTAGATCTTGTTTGTTCAATCTTAGGTGTTTTTTGCTAAACATGATTTGCAACAATGATCATTGGATATAAATTCTACCAGTCTAGTCAAATGAACAACATACCAGGTAGCACTAGGTATGCAACCTACAAGATAGACAAATTAGGCAATAATTAGGATTTATCAAATATGGTGTGGAACTAACTATTTGCAAAAATGAAATGACTAAACAAGGATAAAAAAATAAGAGGTTAAGTTTGAATCATTAATTTTTTACTTATACTTTTATGTTAAGAATTTATTTTTTGAAATAGGTGAAGTGAATTGGAGTATAAACATACTAGTAATTTACCAAATTAATGATTATGTTGAGAAGTTAGGAGATTAATTAAATTAAATTATGTGGGGATACTTCAAGTAATTTCAAATAAAAATGCAAGAGTGTTATCAGATACTCCCATTGATAGTGGAGAATTATAGCAACTCTATTTGGTTTCTAGTAAACATTGACACTTGTAGAATCCAACTTGTGGAACCAAGAACATCTTGAGTTCCATCATTTTCTTATGAAGTTACAGATATAAATGTAATAGGATGCACCGAATACGTATTGAACAAACCAAATGATACAACAATAAAAATATTTGGAACATATGAGGAAGATTAAAAGAGAATTACATTAGATATCAAGAAGCCTAAGTTATGAAAGAAGAAATAACAAATGATAAAGAAGTTGATAGGAAAATATGGAAGTGATAAAGGTTAAAGAAGTTCACAACTACAAGAGATAGAGGAGAAATAAAAAATGAAGCCAATAGAGATCCCATCCACACCAATCAATAGGAAATGGATTGAACATGAAGGAACATCTATAGAGACACATTCCCTACTAGCGATTCAAGAGATTGAGGATAATGAAGTGTAGGAAGCGGAATCAGAAATGACCACACCTATAACTATCGGTGAAGAAGAAAAAGATATTGAGGAGAAACCAAAAAGGAATATGCCTACAAGAAGGAAATGAAAATGTCAAGTAATGGAGATTAGAACCACCAGAATTCAGAAGAAGACATCCCCTCCTACTGTAAAGAAAAGTGACACAAATGAAGAGAACACTAAATAAAAGAAGAGGATCATGACATGGGGAAAGAGAAAAAGAATAAAATAAGTCAGGATTCCAATGACCCCTGTCAAAATGGCACAATATATAACTGATACATCATTATTTGGGAGAATCAATCCAACTTCCATTGAAAAATTATTAGAGGAAGATAAGAAATTGATAGAAGATACTCATATTCAAAATTTTGTTAAGTACAAAAAATATTCTGGAGATGTAACAGATAATGTTCTTAGAGAATTATATGAGAATTTATTGATAAGATAGGATTCAACATATCATAGAGTTAAGGAACTAAGATAACAAATTTTGAAGAAAATATTGCCAAAGTTATCGAAGAACGATGTTGAATTTTATATGGATAAGTATAAGTCAAAGTTCAAAACAAAGACATTAACATCTATCATTCTAGTAAATGACGAATATGTAGTATAATATGAGATAACTGGACTAGGAAAGAAAATACTAAATGAAGAGCATAATCAATCCTACTCAGTGGTAGGAAAATCAAATGTTTATGATACATTTATTATAAGTTATCTTATTGTTAGTGTACCTAATGCAACTGATATGCCAAAAACCAAGGATGTAGTTATTTTTTAAGATATTACTGAAGAAATAGACAATTCAATGAAGTAATAAGACAATTTAACACAAGTTTCTATTGGAAGAGAAGAGGATAAAGTTACAACAAAAAATATTATAAAGAATTGACCAAGGCATGAACAATTTATTTTATATATAATGAAAGTAACCTTACCAAACCCCTTAATACAGCGTATAGAAGAAATGCTATAGGAAATGAAGAAGCTAGATTAATTCTTACATAAGAAGAACCCTATATCAGTTGAGGAGTAGAATTTTCTAACCAATATGAAGAAAATAGATACCGAGAAGAAGCAAGATACAACATATATCGATGATAAGAAATTGGACACAAATGAGAAGCATGCTGATGAAGAAGAAAATAAGGATGGAAAGAAGAAAGATGGAGGAGAATAAGATAAAGAAAAAGATGATAAGAAGGAGCATAAAGATGCAAAAGGTAAAAGGAAGAGATAATTGGAAGAAGAAGAAGATGAAGATGAAAATAGATGATGATCACCCTAAGTTTGAGATACTCAAAGATGATGTGAGGAAATTGAATAAGAGTAAGGATAAAGAGGAATATGCAAGAGTTTTTGATAATAAGGATAAATTAGATAAGAAAAGAGAAAAGAAACATAAGAAGAAAATATTGATTAAGACACTAGATGTATATGAAGATCTTATGCCAGATGTTATAATGGATGAAGAAGTGTCATTAGTATATCATCTAAAATCTTACATTCACATAATAAAGATCAATCATGAAACAATTTGGGGGACAAACTTACTGGCAATGCGATGAAGAAACTAGAAGATAACATTGTACAATAATTGCTAAGAAAGATTGTAGTTTTGAAAGAGGAATTATTATAGGTGATTGAAAATTTGAAGGAAATTTTGAAGAAAGTGACATCAATGTACAAAATACTATATAATTTAGAAGAGTTTAGAGGAGATATCAATAATATTATTAATATAATTCAAAGTGACCTAGCACAACATATCGATAATGTCCAACCTACAAAAAAATTAATGGATCATTCATGTAAGATGGGGGAGTTTTTTTTCAAAAGAGAAAGATTTAACAATAGAGAGAGCATGCCTACATATGTGAATATTTGAGTCACAAGGTATAGTCAAGCCACATATAGATATTATATAGACTAATGTTACAACAACAAAGAAAATTGTACAAACACTAGAGTTGAGTGTCGTGGACAGTCTTGAAGGACTTGCATCAAACTTAAACAAACACATAATAGGATTTAACGCACTACAAGAAGCATGAGATACAATTTTGAAGAATACTTAAGACAAGTACACATTCATCATGAATAAACTATAAGGATATGTCACATGAAATTTTATCATTCGCATTGAGTGCCAAAAAAGGGGAAGTACATAGTTAAGAAGAATGGGGAAGTATAGTAAAATGGGAAGTATAAGAAAATGAAGTATGAAAATGATATATGTAATGGGAAGTATATTTCCTTTATACAGGACATACGACATATGACAATGTTTTTTTGATCAATGCCAAAGGAGAAGATTGTTGGAAATGATTGGCATAATGATGATTTTTGTCATTGATGCCAAATGGAAAAGTAATAGTTATCGAAATACCTTGAAGACATATCAAAGAGTTGTTAGAATAAGGAGGTCAACTATCGGAAGCCAACAACTATTGATCATTAGGAAAATCACTGAGAAATTGACAAGAGGAAGAGCAAAAAAAATGTTGATAGTAACATCAAGATTAATTTTTTGATTAACCCTAAGATCAATAGCCAGGAATGAAGGATGACTTCTGTAGATTCAATGATAAGAATCTTAAGGAACGGATTATGGATAGAGCTAAAGAGGATAAGTGACAAGGAAAAAATGAGTGAAGGAGAGAATCAAAAGAAGATAACAAATATTTAGAACATAAGGGATCTGAAAAGCTTTGGAAGGAAGCATATATAAGTCATTACTATCTTTTGAAAAATTCTAACAATTTATACAAGGTATTTTATATTTCTTAATTGGGTAGTCTCTAATGAGACTGATAAGTTCATATTGTGTGATATTTTTGTAAATCCTTTAATAGGGTGAATGTTGCACAAGCGAGATCAAATCTCTTAGTAGAGTAGTCTTAATAGGAATTTAGATACACTTTAAAATGTATCACTTACTCCTAATCAGACGATTCAAACGGAAGGTGACATATTGTAATCCCTAATAGAAAAAAAAAGTTCTCCAATGAAGAGTTGTGGGTAGCATCCTCACCACAATTTTGTTGTCTGACCAAGGGTTTATGCATAAAAAAAAACTATCTAATATGGATGTGTTGATCTGATTATATGTTTACTATATGGTTTAAGTTACAACATTGATGACATGTAACTGATTGAATTTTTTAAGATGTTAAGTTGATAACCAAAATGCAGAAGGATAATGCAAGACATTAAATCAGTTAATTGGATTTTATTGTAATTGATGTCAAATTGATATTATGTAATCAGTTATAATAAAAGTGTCAAAGACTTCAGAGGATCAGAGAGAAAGATTATTCTTTCTGTAATGCATAAAAGACAAGCATTCACATTGTGACTAAAAGACAAGCATATCATGTGAAAGAATTGTCAAAAATCTAAGATGACAAAGTCTAGTTTCAAGAGAAAAACCCATACATCTAGTGCAATTATAGAACTAGTGCATACATATCTATGTGGACTAGTGAGGACAAAGAGCTACTATGGAGATAGGTATTTCATTCTCTTCGTTGATGATTTCTCTAGAATGATGAGAGTCATGTTTTTAAAAGATAAATCATAAGCTTTTAAGATGTGTAAATGGTACAAAGAAATGGTAGAAAAACAAATTGAAAATAAATTGAAATGCTTAAGGTCAGATAGAGGAGGGAAATTTACTTCACAAGAATTCACTAACTATTGAAATAAGCATGGAATTAAAAGACAAGTTTCTGCACCAAGGACACCACAAAAAAATGGAATTGCTAAGAGGATAAACATATCAACTGTTGACTGTGCAAGAACATTGATGATTGAGAAAATCATCACTCAAACATTTTGGAGGGAAGTTGTATGTACTATTGTCTATATGCGAAATAGAGTACAATTGAAGAAGGATACAAAGAAGACACCCTATGAGCTTTGGTATGGTCATGCACCCAATGTAAGTTACTTCCAAATCTTTGGTAGTCAATGTTATATATTGAAGGATGATAGAAATAGAAAACTTGACTACAAAAATAAAGAAGGTATCTTCCTAGGGTATTCAACCAAAAGGAAGGCTTATAAATGTCTTAACAAGTCATATGACCAAATCATTAAAAGTGCAAATGTGAAAATAGATGAATTTTTAGAAAATAATGTCAAGGAAAGCAAAAAGGAACCGAAGGACTACAATAGGTTTGTTTACACATAACTTGACACTCTACTTGAGCAACAATGTGTCACTCTCAAGCATAAAAACATTGCACTCAAGCATCAGTCTGTAATTACCGACGATCGGGATAATACTCAAGATGGTTTTCCAAACAATGGAGATGAAAATGAAGTTGAAGAAGATAATAAGAATGATGAACAGAGAGCTGAACCAAAGCTTGCCAAGTATTTCAGAAGAAATCATCCACAAAATCAAATCTTAGGAGACAAGAGGGCTGGAAAACCAGATGTTTACTTTGTGATTTTGAGCCTAAATCTGTTTATAATGCACTTGAGAATGAAGAATGGGTCAATGCTGTGAATGAAGAGATAGAACAGATTGAGAAGAACAATACATGGACACTAGTACCAAGGCCAGATGACAAGAATGTCATCGGTACTAAATGGATATTCAGAAATAAGTTGAATGAGAATGGAGAAGTCACTAGAAATAAAGCAAGAATAGTATGCAAGGGATATGCACAAGAATAAGGTATTGACTATGGTGAAACCTTTGCACCCATTGCTAGACTAGAAGGAGTTAGAATCTTACTTTCTTAAGTTGCATATAAAGGATTCAAGGTATGCCAAATGGATGTCAAATCGAAACATGGTATGTAGACTACATAAAGCCTTGTATGGATTGAAACAAGAACCAAGAGCCTGGTATGAAAAACTTCACTCATATCTCATTAGCATAAAATTTATTAGAACAAGTGAAAATAGAAATCTATACTTAAAAGAAGATACTGATGGTAATATTCTGATTGCTAAAATTTTTGTTGATAATATAATTTTTGGAGGGAATGAATTGTTATGCAAATCCTTTGCTGATGAAATGAGCAAGGAATTTGAAATATCTATGTTTCAAGAGATCAAATTCATTCTTGGTCTACAGATTATTCAACAAGAGGCATGCATATACATCACTCAATCCAAATACATCAAGGAAGTGCTGAAGATATTCAAGATGGAGGATTCAAAAATAGTTGGAACACTTATGGATACTGGATGCAAGCTAACAAAGGAAGACAAGACAAATGAGGTAAATGAGACCTTATATAGATAAATGACTGGAAAATTAACATATGTTGTTAACACCAAACCAGATATAAAAGATGTAGTGGGGATAGTTGCAAGGTTCTCTGCGAATCCCAAAGAATCACATATGACTGGTGTAAAAGAATTCTGAGATATCGTAAGAACACTGAGGACTATGGCTTATGGTACAAAAGAGATGAAAATTTTGATCTACAAGTATGTATAGATGTTGATTAGGCTAGAAAAATTGATGACCAAAAGAGCACAACTCGAGGAGCATTCTTCATGAGTGACAAACTTGTTACATGGATAAGAAAGAAGAAAGGATGCATCTGTCAGTCTATTGCAGAAGAACAATATGTGGTTGTTTCTACAAATTGCTCTAATATTGCATGGATCAAACAATTACTAGAAGGTATACATATGAAAATCCTTGAAACAGTAATTATATACTGTGATAATATAAGTGCAATAAACATTTCTAAGAATCCAATCATGCATGCTAAGACTAAGAATATTGCTATCAAGAATCACTATTTGAGAGATAAAATGAAAGAAAAATATGTGACAATATAATATGTTCAATCAAACGAACATTTAGCTAATATATTCACCAAGCAATTATCAAAGGATAAATTTGAGTATCTAAGATAGAGACTAGGGGTTCAACCCTTGTTTATTGGTCAGTAATCTAACTAGGAGGTTGCATCAACCTATACAACATCTGAAGATCAGTCACATTAAAGAAAATATTGAGATGGATAGAAACATATACATCTATACATTGCAAGGTACAAATCTACACCAAAAATTAGGACATAGTATTGTTGATGGATAGGGAAATTCAAGGAGTATATAATGCAAAGGGGTGGAAGATGACATAGATGATAAAATAAGAAGAATTATTTATGTTTGGAATTGTTGTCAAAGGGAGAGAAATATCTCATTATCATACAGGAAAGGAAGAATTACCATTTTGGAGGGAAATATCTCATACAAAAGGGAGAATTACCATCATGGAGAGATGATGTCAATATCAAAAAAGAGAGATGATAAAAGGAGAGATTATATCATTATTCACAAAGAGAAGTTCCTGAGAATAAGAAATGAAGATTTAATCAATATTCTAAGGGAGAGAAATTGATTACATATGAAATATCCATCTAAGGGAGGGAAGTAACAAAGGGAGAGAGTTCAGACAAAAAGAGAGAATATTGTCAAAGGAAAAATAGATTATCAAGAATAGGAACAGTCTAGGCAGAGCACATATCAGAACATAGATATTTGATGATACATCTATCTAGTGAAGGGATTAAAGATTGAAGACAACCACTCTGCATGAAACAAGTCTAAGTTATTTTGAGCTTACCGAGAGCCAGACATTTGTAATTGTTACATTATAAAATCTTGATGAAATTGTATATTTCATATTGTATTAGTGATTGTATAGTATGATAATGTAGTATGTTTCCATCAATGCAAAAGGGAGAGATTGATGACATTTATCTAATTGAATGTTTGAATATGTTAATTTGATAACCAAAATGCAAAAGGATAATGCCAGACATTAAATCAATTATTGGATTGTATTGAAATTCTTTTCAACTTGATATAATCTAATTAGTTATAATCAAAGTGTCAAAGACTTCAAAGGATCAGAGAGATAAATATTATGCTTTCTGTAATACATAAAAGACAAAATTCACATTGTGACTACAAAAATTGATGGTCAGTGGAACTTGATAGATAGAGATCACCAATAGTCAAGTCACAGTGATGCCCGAGAAAGAAAACCAACGAGCATTACAGATGAGAAGAATCACAAGCAAACCCGATGACCAGAAACAGTGTAAACTAATAGAGAAGCCCAAGTAGAAGTGAAGTGTTGACCGACACTATCAGAGATTTAAAACCAAAAATAAATGGAGTTCACAAATGACAAAATATCTAGCTGGAAGAGATAAATATAGACTTAACATTTTGTTGTCATTGTTTTCATCGAAAAGATAAGCTAGAGATAGGTGATTGATTTAAAGCTGATTTGTCTAGTTGGAAAAAAAATCCGAGCAAGATAAAACAACAACTTTTTCTTTAAATCTGATTGGAAAGAATTGTGGATCACACCAAGTTCAAGAAAGTTAGGAACCTAACAATGGTGATGTCATGTATATTTAAGAGACAACTCAATTCATTATGAATTGGTGTGGGGAGAAAAACAAAAGAAGATGCTAAATAGAAACTAATAAAGAGAAAATTCATACAATGCTCACTAACAAGTTGAGGAAAGAGCTAAAGAATTTTGTAGACACCAAGCAATAGAGAACAACATTGACAAGAAGAATCAATGTGGAGCAAACGTATATAGAGATTTATATTGATCATAATAGTTTGTAAGATTAAAATAGATCTGAAAATCTGAAAGTATAGTTGTATATTTAAACAGATCATACTATTTCAATTTAACCATTGATTCAAAAAGTCTCTTAACCAAGTGACTTTTAAATACCCTTTATATATTGAGATACATCTAATGGAGTATCAAAAAGTTTGATCATGAAGATAGCATGAGATGCCAGATACCTATTTACAAGCCAAGTGAGTGTTTGATTAAGGATGGTAGCATAGAGATGCCTAATATCAAGTGACAGACTAAACTTGTAAATCCTGTAACAAGGTCACACCTAATAGTGTGTTTGTAACCTTTAACAGAGTTTCCTTTTCACCGAGCTCACTTCAGAGGAGTGAAAATTTTGGGTTACCAGTCCCAAGTGGTTTTTCCCTTAATAGGGTTTCCATGTTAAAAATCCATGTGTCAATATGTTTATGAGTCATTAATTTAGTGTTATTAATTGCACTTAACTTAATTGGATTTATTAGTATACTCTAGATAATTTACTGTCTTTCGGTAAATTAACAAACTGCTTTTCGGTAAACATACAGTAGAAGGTTCTAAAAGGCTTTTCGATTAGTAGTAACTTGATAAAAGTATTTGGAGGCATTAATCTTATAGGACTGAAGAATAAATAGAGGTAAAAATTTTTGGTACCTAGTTTTAAGGTTTGATTATTGGAATATTTTTGAAGCCACTGATTCACCCCCCCCCCTCCCTTAGTTATTTCTAACACAACATATCATTAATACTATGGAAACTATCGGTTAATGCTACTATTTGTTGATGTTAAAAGGATTGAAGTTAAAAAGTGTTATAAGTTTGTTAATACTAATTCACCCGCCTTTTAGTACTTAATCTTTCTAATTAACAATTTGTATTAGAGAATAGTGTTTCTCTAAAAGAAAAGTTTAACATTTTTTTGTAGATCACGAAAAAGGAAAATCTATAGGTATTGTTACATTATTTTTCTAATGCAGGATAATAACAGATTTTATAGCAGAATATTTGATAATGGTACATTATCTAACACTAGTATTCAACTTAATGTACATGGAAATATATTTTCATTGCATTCATCTCATTAGAAAATGTACTCTAAGTATTGATCATTTTTGAATTACAACTCATACATGATCATTACAATTGTGCATTCAAACTGAATGTAAGAAAAGATGTTGTTTTCATGTTACATTTTTCACATTGGAACATAGAGTAACATATGCAAAATGAAAGAATTATAGAGATATGGAGAATGGAGGTTGATGCATTTCCTTTGGGTGTCTTATGCATCCTTGATTTGGTTGTCTGCATCTTCTTGAGTCTTCATATCCTTATCTCATGTTAAGATATTCTACATCATCCTAGGTCTTCATTAGGTCTTTTGTCCTACATCATTTAAAAAGAGGGGTTAGATCTAAATTGGATCTAAGAAATGCATGAAAACTTGAAAACATCATACAACAATCATACTTTTAGAATTGCACATTCACCAATAGCAGAGAGAAAAGGAAGATGCACTGAGTAACATGAGCCCATGCTCGAACCCCACAAGATGGATTATATAAAAAATAATTCTATTGATGTAGAGATCAAGGTGGTGAACCATGAAACAACCCAAAATGAGCCAAAGTGTAAATGTGTTCCAAGTGACCCTTCTAGGTCCTGATATGCAAAATCCACAAATAGTCAACTCTAGGAGGTTTCAAGGCTTCAATAGGTTTTTTTTATCATATATGACATGTTCCAACCAATACTTTTCAGTTCCAACACCCTTTAGGCCAAAATGCACAATGTAGCCAAATGTTGTCAATGCAAAATTGTGACTCTATGACAGCAGCAAGACAAAAATGTGTATAACTTTTGTTTTTACCAAAATACCCCTGGAATAAATCATAGTTTCAAACACTCCCTATCCTTTTACAACACATATATAAAAATTAGATAGGCTTCCTTTGGCAAATAGCAAAGGTTCTTCACAGTGACCCTGTTTTCAACAATTGGAGCAATGATGCATTTACAAAGAAACATATAGTAATACTTAAAGTATGAACTCCACAGATTGGATAGGCTTCTAAAATGGTTTCAAATTGACAAATCCATAATAAATTTAAGTCTATGGCTTCATTAAACCCAAAATCCCCAATTCATCCCTTACAAACCCTTATTCCTAGGGCATCACCAATCTCACATGTGCAATTACTTCTTTGACTAATTCCAAGTGCAGACATCAATGTTTCAACATCCTAACCATGAATCAAAACTCAAACACTGCCCTCCTTAAGGCAAATCTCTCTCTACATGACTGTCCCCTCACTTTTCCTCTTAATTTCACCTTTTAAATGCTTGGTGGCCACCAATAACTGAAGTTAGATTGTCATACAAGGATTAGAAATAGTTATACATGTTAGATAATTTCCATTCCATGAAGAAACATAAGACATTTCATGGAATGACCATGATTAAATAAAGAAAACTGTCAAAATGCTCATAAAAGGACTGCTACAGC
>MU225126.1:795838-827662 GCA_018584345.1 Thuja plicata
CAATTACAACTTTTCAATATGGAAGTCCTTCAGGACATCATACAACATTATGACTTTTTATGCTTTCAAATGCCATGATTGGTTGAAGGATTGCCCAATTGATCTTAGGAGATGCTCCATGTCCACTAGAATTTCCTGGATCTCCAAGATACCTGTGATGAGCATATGATGCTCCTGCATCAGCTATGAATTCATAAAACACAGCATCAAATGCAGAAAAGAAAGAAATGAAGTTCATAATAGCTAGCTACATGAATTGGTAGATCAATTAATAATGCATTTATATCACTTATATCAGCACTCTTCTTATGAATTAAAATTCATAATTTAATTGAAGGAAATTATGTGGATGCTTTACTTTTATTATGCAAATGTAACAAGTTCAACAACTTTGGAATGAGCAACATTGAAAGACCATGATGATGCAAATAGTAATGTTGTTACAATATTAATGCAGTGATAAACACAAAATGAATAAATGCAGAGCAAGTTATACATACACATAAAAGAGAAAATAATAGTGTTGCTCAAAGGTAGAAAATATACATTGCAGTTATTGGGCAGCTAAACACAGTCATGGGTGTCACAAGCCCGTGATCGAACACCATAGATATCAATAGTTACAAGAATCAAAATGTATATGTATAGGTTCAAAGTGAAGTCAAATTTTCTTACTGGAGTTAGAGGGGCCATTAAAAGTGTGATACACACTGGCCACTATCGAAGGAAGAAAAGAAGATGATACAAAACCATTTCAGACATATCTTCCTAATGCCAAGCCACACTACCCGATAGTAAGAAATAGATTATTTACAAATAGTTTGGTCACTGTAACCAATGGACAAAGCAAGGAAAAAAAACCCAAGTTCAATAGCAAGTGGACAAGTAATGCATGCAAAACTGCAGAGTGAAAAGAACTGAGAGTGCAAGTATTACTTCCCAAATACATATTGAAAAATGGATGTAAAGTCTAGTATCATAAACTATGGATCTATTTAATATCTTGAGTTTCCAAAGCTATACAATAGTTCAAACATAAATTTCAACAATGAGAGAAATAGATAGAAAAGAAACCCAAAATCTTTTCCATATAGAAGCATCAAAACCAAACAGCATGGGTAGTAAAGTAAGACCAACAATTAGAAGAGAAACGAAAGGAGAAGAGTCACTTATCTGGAGGTCAAAACATGAATATGAAAGAGTTCAACAACAATGACATAAGAAAGGTTAAACCTGGACCTCAAAAATGTAGTGAAGAGTCAATATCAATGAAGTCTGAACCCCAAATTAGAAAAGAAGTTCTATGTTCAAACACATTTTCCAAAGCTAAGCTCCATGTTCAAACATGGACTCCAAAATAAGAGATGGCGTGAAACCATAGTCAGACAACTAAGACCCGAGATCCAAATTGACAACTCCAAGTTCAATGATCGAAGCATGAGTGTAGTCAACAACTTCAACTCCAGATCATAGGTCCAAACACCAATTTAACAGCCCCAGCTCATGTAGATCAAACACAAACACCAGAGCCTCGTCATAATCATAGGAATATCATTTCCATTAAACTAGGGTTTACATAACTTTCATGTTTTGTGTAAGTGACTGTTGCAAATGGTGCAAAGATAAAAAAAAATCATGTGTTGCTAGGTTTTGGAGTCTACAGTACACAACTAAGTAAATGCCATTCAAAGCACACTGTAGATAATAGAGGCTCGAGATTCCAGTCCAAGTGGTACTACATAGAGATACCTAGGACCCAAGGACATTATGATGTGTATATCATTATGTTGACATTGATGTTGGAGACAGGGTCAGGTCTTTAATATGTTTGTATTTTTCAATAGGTTATGTGTGATAACATGGTATATGTCAATTATATTGTGGTCGAGGTCATGAATTAAGGTTGTGTGTATTATGGGGTAGGAGATATAAGGGAGTTGTATATGAAGCATGGAGGCATAAGGTGATATGAATTATAAATGTTGGGAGATATAAGGAGTAATTTAATATGATATGTAGGCATGAGATATGGGGTGTTTTTAGGGGTTTTTTATTGGACCCCTAAGAATGTAAAGTGTAGAATTTATTTTTAAATTGTATTTCATGTAAAAGGGATATAATTTTTAAATAAATCTCTAAATAGGATTAGGATATTATTACCCAAGCTGTGCATCAGATTGAGGCATGAATCAAGGCCTTTGATTTAGGGTTTTGACCCTGATTTTAGGAGTGATTTTATGGGATGAGTCCATTTTCATATTTTCTTTGAGGGGCCACATTTTTGTATATATCTAGATTTATTAACCATGGTTGGGGTTTAGAATTTATTGGAGAATATGTTTATTGGACATACCAGTCCCTTTGCATTTTTTGAACACATTTTGTAATTAGAGGATCAGTTTTTTATGCATTATAGTGTTCAAGTGGATATCTTTGTTCCTTGGCATGTTTTTTGCATCTTGATATGTAATCATTAAATATTTTGAAGAAAAAAAAGAAAGTGTTCTTATCATTCACATATTTTTCTAAGTTTTGATGTTCATTCCTATTCTCCATTTCTGCATTTAGTGTGAGGTGTTTTATAGAAGAGTTATTGAATTGATCTAATTCCTTTTTTTATCTATTAGAATATAACCTCTTTGAGGAGATTATATATTTTTTGGTAGGTCATTTTTTTTAGGTGTAAACCCTAATAGTGAGATATTTATGTCAACCTATACATTCAACAATGAATGTCCATTTCAATTCTCTATATTGTATGTCATGTTGATCCCTATTTGAAGTTCTGATTAGTCTGAAATCAATTTTGTGTATCACCCCAATTTTAAATTTATTCAATTTTCAAGTTATCCTTTTACCCATTTCCCATCCAAAGAATCAGTTTTAGGTGACATACAAAATCAAATAGGAACCATACTAGAATTTGGAGATTCCTTCCTAATCAGCGATACCCATAACTTAGGAAGGTTTCTATTATTTCCATGAAATGTCATTGTTCTATAATGCCTAAGATAGGGTGATATTTCATGTACTTAACAGTTTTTGGAATTCCCGGAGGGACTCAAAGGTCATAATTCTTACTAGTTTTGATATATATCCAACAGTTTGTAGACCTTTGAGAGGTCATTGTTTTGCATATCTGGCATCTCTCGATTCTTATCTATTGGTTTTAGGCATATCTAGTGCCTTAAATGGATTTCTTTCCTCCATTTTATGAAAGTGTTCCTCCATTTTGTGAATATCAGTCATATTAAAATAGTTGTGCTGTTATTTTGATGTCATACATTGAAGGACAACATCCGTCTCATGCTTATCACCCTCCCACCTAGCATCAAGTTTCTTGAAAGCATGCCTACCAGCAACCACCAAAAAGATTCTTTAATGATTCAAAAAATTATCCTCAGCATGTTTCAAACATGAGCCTTGATGATATTCTGACGAACTTTCAAGAACAATTGAAGTTATATTTAACAAGAACATTAATATGGCATGCATCAAGGGGAGCTATCTTATGAATTTCTCATGCACCGAAAAGAGATGGAAGCTCAATGGTATGAGTAGGAGCTATTTTATAGATAGGTTGTAGATAAAGAGGATAAAATGACGTGGTTAATTGAAAGATTACAAGAGCTAGAGGCTCAAGAGGCTTCTTATGCCCTAGATCAGTCTACAATTCAAGAGGTTTCCATGCTTGAGATTCCAAGTTTTAAGGGTTATAAGCCTGCAAAGAAATTGGACAACCTCTATAAGAGCCCTTAAGTTACCATATTCAACTAGTCCCCTTTATAGATCTTCGATCTGAGTTATGTTATGTAACTAAACAAAATGAGCAAGATACAAAGCTGCCATGGTAACCTACATGGACTTAGCATCCTAGCTTTCAGATGCCAAATCTTATCAAGGTGACCCATGTGAGCTAGTTGAAGATGAGGGAGCTAAAAATGAGGTTGATATTATTGTTTCAAATTTGATAGAACAAATATCAGAGGCTTAAGAGCAGAGCTAGTTGAGAAAGGAGGTACCAAATTTATTTGCAAAGCTACCTTCATATTTTGAGCAAGATAGTGAACAAACCTCATTGGTTGCAGAAGACTATCTTAATAAAGAAGAAATGGTTATTCTCTTCTTTAATGAGTTAACCCCTTTTGTTGATCAATATGAAGAAGACATGATTACAATCACATTAATACAACAACAAAATGTTCATGATAGGGAAGCTGACCAAAGCATAAAGGATGGAATTTTTGACAACACAATCATGGTGTTTTGTGATAATCTTGATGTTGAAATATCAGAGAAAGTGTATATTATGGGGAGCCTTGTTTTGGAAAACATTCTTCATAAAGATTTGGTGCATGAACACAAGTTGTAACCAACTACTAAGAATCTTCAGTGGGTTAATAGTTTTAATGAGATCCTAGCTTATTTGAAAAAAGATGGCGGTCCCCTTACAATGAAGGAGGAGTTGACATGGCTGGTAATAATGTAGGACAACCATGAGGATTCAGAGACAATAAAGGAAAGTAAATAAATCAGCAAAGAAAGCTCCAATTTCATACTCTCAAGAGGTTGTCCAATCAGGTATCTGACCCCATTGGAGATAAGTGAGAAGGCCTCATTTATATAAACATATAATCATGAATATATTGATAAGGAGGACCAAGTGCAACATGTTGATTCATTCAAAAATACTAATTTCTTTAGTCAGCAGTGTGAAGTAAGTCAAAATACTTTCTTTCTTAGATAAATGTTGCATGAGCTGGTTAAATGTGTTTTATTTATCAATCTCCCTATATTTTCCTATAAGCATGTGCATCATGGAAATTTGAACAGAAAAGGAATATATTTTAGTGAACTAGTAAATTTTTTTGTTTGGCATGTTTTCTGGCTGGTTAGGCTAGGGTAGGTTAGTTTTTCAGTTTTTCCTAAGTGTTGTCAAACACAGTTAGGTCAGTTTTAGTTTTACACTTCCCAGTTTTCAATAAGTTTTCAAGGTTCAAAGTCTATTTGAGTTGCAAAGGAAGAGTTTCATTGAATTAAGGGTAGCTATCAAAAGTTAAAAATATGAGGGAAATTCATCCTTTAAATTTATTTTCAATATTTGCAAAAAAAAGATAATGCTTGCTTAATGATCAGGAATACATCTATAATATGTGATAATGAAGTTCTTTGCTTCAGTATCACAAATCATAAACCTACATGCAATCAGTGAGAAATGGTTATCCTATATCCACAATCTATGCTTTAGCTTTCAATCAGGTGGTTAATAGACTGAATTCCCATTGGATTGTTTTAGGCTAATAGTCCCAATGTCTAGTAGGAAGACATACAATAGAGGTCACCAAAATTGTTACATTATTTTTCTAATGCACAAAAATATCAGATTTTACAGAAGAAGATTTCATAAAGGTACATTCTCTAACACTAGTATTCAACTTAATGTAGATGGAAATATATTTTCATTGCATTCATATCATTGGAAAATGTACTCTAACTATTGATCATTTCTCAATTACAACTCATACATGATCATTACAATTATGCATTCAAACTGAATGTAAGAAAGGATGTTGTTTTCCTGTTATATTTTTCACATTGGAACTTAGAGGAACATACAAAAAATGAAAGCATGATAGAGATATGGAGAATGGAGGTCCATGCATTTCCTTTAGGTGTATTTTGCGTCCCTGATTTTGTTTTTTTGTATCTTCTTGAGTCTTCATATTCTTAGCTCATGTCAACAATGTTCTGCATCATCCTAGGCCTTTATTAGGTCCTGTGTCCTACATCATTAAAAAATAGGGGTTAGATCCAAATTGGATCTTAGCAATACATGAAAACTTGAAAAAAACATACAATAATCATACTTTCATAGTTATGCATTCACCAACAGAAGAGAGCAAAGGAAAATATAGTGAGTGTCATGAGCCCATGCTAAAAAAATCACAACATGAATTATGTCAAAAAAATGCTATGAATTCATAAAACAAATCATCAAATATACAAAAGAAAGAAATGAAGTTCATAATAGTCAGCTACTAGAATTGGTGGATCAATTATTAGTGCATTTATATCACTTATATCAATATTGTTATTATGCATTAAAATTTAGAATTCAATTGAAGGAAACTATGTGGATGCTATAATTTTATTATGCAAATGCATTAAGTTAAACAATTTTGGAATGAGAAACATTGAAAGACAATGATGATACATATAGTAATGTGGTTATAGTATTAATGCAGTGATAAATACATAATTAATAAATGCAGAGCAACTTATACATACACATAAAAGAGTAAATGACAGTGTTGTACAAAGGTATAAAATATAAATTTCAATTATGAGGTAGCTAAACATAGTCATGGTTGTCACGAGCCTGTTCTCAAGCCCAAAATACATAAATACTTAAAAGAATCCAAATATATATGTATAGGTTTGAAGTGAAGTCAGATTTTCCTACTTGTGTCAAAGGCACCATTAAAATAGTGATACACACTGGCCATTGTCAAATTAAGACAAGAAGACCAGACATAACCATTTCAGACATGTTGATGTAACACCCAACCTTGCTCTCTAAACCCCAAACTCTCTTAGGGCTTCCTTAGGTCTATTACTTGACCAACTAGGGTTGCTACACACCCTAGACCTCCTAGGAGCCAACTCAAGGGACCCTTTCCTATTTAGTTGGGCACATCACCAAAATAGAATCATGCTTCCTCTCTAGCTTCTCCAATCCACACTAAGCTTCAAATCCATCTAAGCCTCAAAAAGTGTTAGCTCTTCATCTAGGGTTCCACTAGATCCCCATTGACATCTGACAACTCAATCAATACTGTAATCATGAGTAATTTCAATCCACAAATGTAAATACATCAAAACTGTCAGAAAAGGCTACAAGGATTATCCCATAATATGGACTTAAATAGAAATATCTTGAAAACCCCCTTAACAGTGCCACAAAAAAATCACTAATATGGATACCATTTTTAGAGGGCTTCGAGATTTTGTCAGTTTTAAACCCGAACTTGTCCGTACAGCCAAAGCATAAATTTAGGCTTAAAAAGAGGGTTTCAAGGGTTTCAAGGCCATCAGCAGTAAAGTTTTTTTTGTTCCCGTTAGGGACCTTGTTAGGACTTCTCCTTCATATTATATTTGGTCTAACCTTCCTCCTTTCTTTTCTCATGCTTGGTTTGAGGCAACAGTGCCCCCAATCCTTTCCATTTTCTGTTGTCTGCTCTGTGTTCCCTAACCAAGTTAAACAGACTTTCCTAGGGCATCACTTCAAAATTGCTTGTTGTGCTTTTCTTGGGCCATCTTGTAGTGTACATAGAGTACATGGATTCTAGTTCCAAATCCTAAGAGACCATAGGAACCCAATGGTGTGAAGTGGCCTTAAGACTCCATTTTACACCTACAACCCTATACAGACCAACGAACTGGTGAAACCAAAATGAGTTTCTAAAGTATTACAAACTGAAAGGAAAACTAAAAAAAAATTGACACAAAGATTCAAAAGAAAATTATATAACTTCTCCAATACAAAAATCAAGCCATCTAATCCACTTCTTCTTCAGATACTTAGTAAATCATAAAATTAACAAAAGCTGCTTATGCAGAGTCCATACAGTGCTTCTTCAAACTTCATCAACCTAATGAAAAGGTTGATCTTGGCCTTTTATAGGTTCCTACCATGCGTTCTTAATTTTTAAAGATAGTTAGAGCATTGTCCAAACACGAATGCTAAAAAGTTGCTGATGACAAGAAAAGTTGTCAAGACAACATGCCAACATTTCTAGCAACTTTTTCTCCAAATAGAGTTAGATTACCAAACTTGTCCTAAAAACATACTAAGAATATAATATGCATAAAATGACCTTAGATAACATATCTAAGAGCTTGGGAACATTCCTAGACCAATTTACCCACCCTAGGTCCTAAGTCACCTAGTTGACAACAAATAGCAAATTCTAGCAACTTGGCGATTGTGGGCCTCTCCAACTTTCCTAAACCTACCAAAGGAGAAAAAGGTTCCTCTTATTGAGCTAGAAATTTGGCTAGTATCACTACAAGCCAAAACAAACAAAGAAGCCCTAGGTCTCACACTAGCCTACCTAGGTTTTCCTGCACCATACTCTCCCCTCCAAGGGAACTAAGCTGAACTTGATGGGAGCATGTTGAGGGGTATGCCAACCTTCTGAAACTCTACCTCAACAACCCAATTAGCCTCTAAAGTTTTCTTTCCATTCCACTCGACAAGGTGATCCATATAGTCCTTATGCCTTATAGACTTCATCATCATTGAGTCAAACACCTTCTCTGCCTCCAACTGCCTAATTGTACATGTTGCAATAGGTTCAAAATCATCATGAACATCTAGAATAATCTAAGGTAAGTGACCTCAATATGCCACCAAGTCCTGCACATTAAAAATAGGGGATATGCCTAAATTAGAAGGTAAATCTACCTTATAGGTATTTTATCCATACTTTGCCAATATCCTGCAAGGGCCCACTCTTTTCATTTGGAGCTTGGTAGGAATACCCTTTTGATACCTTTCTTTGTTTAGTTGGACCATCACATAGTCCCCAACAACAAACTAAACATTCCTTCTCTTTTCATTCACCTTGGCTTTGAGTTTTTGGGTATTATCTTGGATGGTCTTCTTGACTTGCTCCTGAATCTCCTTCATGATTTGTACAAAGTCTTTAGCCTGACCACTTCTCTAACCCATACCTCCAAGACACCTCAATTCACACACACCTCTTGGATGCATGCCATAAACAACCTCAAAAGGACTCTTTCCGGTAGTTCAATTCTTGCTATCATTGTAGGCATATTCTACTTGTGAGATGATGACATCCCAAGTTTGGCCATACTCCTTAGTTAGGCACCTAAGAAGGTTACCTAAGGTCTTGTTAACAACTTCAGTTTGAGCTTCAGTTTGGGGATGGTAAGCTGAACCAAAAGACATGTTTGTGCCAAGATTCTTTGACAAGGTCTTCCAGAAGTGACTCATGAACTTGACATCCCTATCAGACACTGTGCTCAATGGGAGTCCATGGATCCTTACAATTTCTTTGAATAATAAGTGATAAATATTACTTGCATCATTATTTTTCTTACATGGGTGGAAATTCCCCATTTTACTGAATTTATCAACTACAACATAGATGCTATCATAAGCTTGCTTAGTTTTAGGCATACCTACAACAAAATACATACTTACACAATCCCATGGCCGGTTTTGAATTGGTAGGGGCTGGTAAAGACCTACATTACTCATTCCTCCCTTTGCCTTCATGCACACCATGCACTTCTCCACATACTTGGTTACATCCTTGACCAACTTAGGCTAATAATAGAACCTTTGCACTAGTTCTATGGTCTTGCTGATACCAAAGTGTCCACTCAAGCTGCCATTATGCTTCTCTTGTACTAGATTCTCTCTCATAGAACCCCTAGGTGCACACATTTGGTTACCCTTGAATAGAAGCCCATTTTGTAATGTATACTTTGAAAATATACTATGAAATCATTTTCAAAATCCATGCATACCTTGTAGGCTTCAACAAAGTCTTCATCTTCTTTGCAAAGATTCTGAAATCTCTCCACTCTAATGCTATGGAGTTGAATCTCCTTGACTGTCAAAACCCTCCTACTCAAGGCATCAACAACCTTGTTCAATTTCCCCTTCTTATGCTTGATTGTAAAGGTAAAGGCCTGCAAATACTCCATCCAATTTAAGTGTCTGTTGCTCAACTTCTTCTGGGTATTGATGTAGCTAAGAGCTAATTTTCTGTAAAAACAACAAATTCTTTTGGCAATAGATAGTTTCTCCACTTCCTAGTACATTGGACTAAGGCATAAAGCTCTAGTTCATAGCATGATTACTTTTTCTTGGCCTCATTTAGCTTCTCACTATAGAAGGCTATTGGTCTACCTTCTTAACTCAAAACCCCACCCACTGCTAAACCACTTGCATCACATTGTAAGGTAAATAGTTTTTCAAAACTAGGTAATTGAAGGATAGGTTGGGTGGCTACTTTCTTCTTCAACATATCAAAAGACTTTTCAACCTCTACATTCCACTTAAACTTAGACTTAACTCCCCTTTTTATTGTATCAAGAAAAGGTGCACAAATACCACTAATATTTCTAATGAACTTCCTATAGAATTGGCATAGTCCATGAAATATTCTTACCTTAGTAGTTGTGGTAGGTGTTCGACAACTTAGTATAGCAGAAACTTTCTCCTTGTCCATTTTCAAAGATCCTTTAGACACTGCAAAGCCTAAATATACCAACTTTTTCTTGAAAAAGTCACACTTCTCCAAGTTGATGGCTAGCTTCTCTTCATGATGCCTCTTCAAAATGGCCTCTACATGCTTGAAATGTTCCTCCTTAGTCTTTCTATAGATGAGGATATCATCTAAGTACACCACCACAAATGTGCCTATCAAGTCTTTGAGCACTTCATTCATGAGTCTCATGAATGTGCTAGGGGCATTGGAAAGACCAAATGCCATAACTATCCATTCATAGAGACCATCTGTGATCTTAAATGTTGTCTTCCACTCATCTCCCTACTTGATCCTTATTTGGTGATACCCACTCTTCAAGTCCAATTTGGTGAAATACATATCACTCCCTAGACAATCCATAAGGTCTTTAATTCTTGGAATAGGAAACCTATACCTGATTATAATTTAGTTAATTGTCATTGAGTCAGTGCACAAAATCCATTTTCCACCCTTCTTGGATTCCAAAACCATTGGGATAGTACAAGGACTTATGCTTTTCTTTATCAAAACTTGGTCCATCAACTCTTGGACTTGTCTTACCACTTCTAGGTTCTGATCTCGAGTGAGCTTATAGGCTACTTTATTTGGAAAAGAGACACCTAGTACAAAGTATATTTGACTACTTATAACCCTCCTAGGAGGTAGGGTAGGTGGGTTACCATCACTCACTAAGTCCTTATATCTTTCAAGCAAAGTTTGGACCTCACTTGTTAAGGGTTCCTTGACTGATTCTTCTTCATTTGTTGACTTCAGTATCACCGCAAATCCTTGGATTTCCTTATGTTTAAGGTCCTTCATAAACTCCTTTCCACTACTTAGCAGTACACTAGGCAATTGGGACTATGGTTCTTCCCCTTCCAACAAAGACTAATTTTTGAAAGTCTTGTCTCCTTTTTTGAAGGTTATGGCATTCACCCTATGATCATATACAACCTCCCTATCAAATTGACAAGGTCTCCCTAATAAGAGATGACAAGCTTCCATAAAAAAAATATCACACAATAGTCGATCCTTGTAACTTGCAATAGAAAATTCCACCCATGTTTTCTCATTAACCAAAATGATTTTCCCTTGGTTAAGCCAAGTGACCTAGTAGGGGTTGGTATGGGAATCTTATTTAGTTTTATCTTAGTGACAACCTCCTCTTATATCACATTATTATTTGATCTGGAATCAACCACCACCTTGCACACTTTCGCTAGGATCTTGCATTTGATCCTAAATAAGGCCCTCCTATGTCTAGGTTCATCAGGGGCTGGTTACTTAATCAACACCCTTCTAAACATGAGGTTCTCACCTTTTTCAGATTCAATGTTATCTATGTCAGCATCCTTGTAGCTTATACTAACCTCTTGGGCATAGGCCAATCTTTTATCTTGATTTGAAGGAGAGGGCTTGTCCGGGAATCTATAGGTAGGATGCCCTAGTTGTCCACAATTGTACCACTTCATAGTTGCAAAATAAGAGATACTCCTACCTCCTCTACCTCTACTTCATCCTCCTTGGTTGCCTCTCCCTCTATTGAAGCCACCCCTTTTAGAGTGATCACTAGTTTTCTCTGTGAGCTTACTCTCCCCTTGGTTCCTTTGTTCACTACCTTTTCCTTGGTAGCCTCCCCTTTGACCTCTCTAATTTCTTCCCTTGCCTCTATCTTTGACGTTAGAATCCCTTTTTATCCTATTCTTCTCTTCTACCTTCATATCTAGCTGATGACATTTCTGGACAGTAGTAGGGGCCCACAAACTAAACTCTTCTTGGATATTCCACTTCAATCCTCCCAAGCACCTAGCCACTTTGATTGGCTCTTCTTCTTGTAACTTAGACCTTAAACACAACCTTTGGAATTCCTCAGTATATGAGGCCACCTCTAAGTCTTTCTACTTCAAGTTTTGTCTCTTCCTATGAAGTTGTATTTCGTAGTCCTTTAGAAGATAGCTCTCCTTCAATTTGGTTACCATAGCCTTCCAATTCTCTATTGGTTGCTTCCCCATTCTTACCCTCTCATCTTAAAGGTAATTCCACCAAGTCAAAGCTGACCCTCTAAGTCTAGACTTGGCTACTTTAACCTTTTGGGCCTCACTTATCCCTTCACACTCAAAATGATTCTCCATTGCTTCAATCCAATCCATGACTAACTCAATATCCATCTTCCCTTCGAATAGAGGTATCACTTCCAAGGCTTTGCCACTTAATTCTTTTATGGATTTTAGGAAATGTTCCTCATTCAATATTGGCTCAGGTTCAGGGATATAGTCTTCTTCCCTGATCTTATTCTTACCCTTGCCACTGGATTCTACTTCATATTCTTTCTTCCTAGTAGCATCTACTAATTCTTCCATCTTTAGTCTCATTGCTTCCAAATTATCCTCGAAGAGTTTGTTCTTCTTATTTTTCTCTTCCATATCCTTAGCTAATTCTGCATTTGTCACCATCTTTGTAGAACCAAAAAATTCCACCTCTGACATAAACCAATCTTCCCAAGTTTCTCAACTTGCTCTGATACCACTCTGATGTAACACCCAACCTTTCTCTCCAAACCCAAAACTCTCTTAGGGATTCCTTAGGTCTATTACCTAACCAACTAGGGTTGCTACACACCCTAGACCTCCTAGGATCCAACTCAAGGGACCCTTTCCTATTCAGTTGTGCACATCACAAAAATAGAATCATTCTTCCTCTCTAGCTTCTCCAATCCACACTAAGCTTCAAATCCATCTAAGCCTCCAAAAGTGTTAGCCCTTCATCTAGGGTTCCATTATATCCCTACTGATATCTGACAACTCAATCAATACTACAATCATGAGTAGCTTCAATCCACAAATGTAAATAGATCAAAACTATTAGAAAAAGGCTACAAGGATTAGCCCTCAATATAGACTTAAACAAAAATATCTTGAAATAACCCTTAATAGTGCCATAAAAAAATCACTAATATGGATACCCTTTTAAGAGGGCTTAGAGATTTGCTCATTTTTAAACCCCCAACTTGTCCATACAGCCAAAGCACAAATTTAGGCTTAAAAAGAGGGTTTCAATGCTCTCAGCAGTAAAGTTTGTTTTTGTTCCCCTTAGGGACCTTCTCAGGACTTTTCCTTTAGATTGTAGTTGGTATAACCCTCATCCTTTCTTGTCTCATGCTTGGTTTGAGGAAACACTACCCCAAATCCCTTTCATTTCCTGTTGTCTGCTATTTGATCCCTAACCAAGTTACACAGACTTACCTAGGGCATCACTTCAAAATTGCTTGTTGTGCTTTTCTTGGGCCCTCCTATAGTGTTCATAGAGTACATGGAGTCTAGCTCCAAATCCAAAGAGACCATAGGAATTCGATGGTTGGAAGTGTCCCTAAGACTCCATTTTACACCTACAACCCTGTACAGACTAGTGAACTCGCAAAACCAAAATGAATTTCTAAAGTATTGCAAACTAAAAGAAAAACTCAAAAAAAATCCACACAAAGATTAAAAACAACATTAAAAAACTTCTCCAATACAAAACTCAAGCCATCTAATCCACTTCTTCTTCAGATACTTAGTAAATCATAAAATGAACAAAAGATGCTTATGCGTGCAGTCTGTACAGTGCTTCTTCAAACTTCATCAACCCGATGAAAAGGTTGATCTTGGCCTTTTATAGGTTCTGTATAGTCAGAAAATTGAAGCACTTCCATGGTAGAATTGTTTATCCTTCTGAGTAGGTGGTTTGGGGTCATATCAATCACCTTGAATGGGTTGCTAACTTTGACCTGGCTTTCCTCCTATTCTGTCTCTCTTTCCACTTCTTTCCATCCAGTTTTTGGCATCCTAGACTGTAGATCTGAGGTCTTTGACCTTAGGGTCAAGGTCGACCTTTTGGGTCTATGTTGAAATCAACCCTGACCTAGGTCAAGTTCATCCTTGACCTTGACCTAGGTCAAGGGTGACCTCGACCTTGACCCATGGTTCAAATCTTAGGGTCCCACAGTTTCCTGATCTCTGCCTTTGCAAAAAGTCATTTCCCGCTTTTGGGTTGGCTGTTTTAGGTTCCAAAGTGGTGATTCCTAAATTATATTTAACTTAGGTCCTCTCCTATGGGTAAATTCTTCAATTTCATTTTAATTCTCCTATGTTGGCATCCTTAGAAGATTGTGCCCTAATTTCATATAAAAGGAAGCCTTTCCCTCTCATTTTTCTCTAAGTTTTCCAAGTGCAAAGAGCTCTAACAAAGATAATGTCAAGAAGAAAAAGATTCAAGAATCCATTGTTCTACATGTTTCCAAGCTTTCAAGGTGTTCAATTCTTCCTCTCAAGCATTCAAGTTCTCCATTAAAGATAAGGGATTTAAGCATTCAAGCCTTTGAAGGTATTAGGTTCAAACATTCAAGATTCATCATTCAAACCCTAGATCTAGCCATCATGGTGGTGTGATCTTCCTTCAATATCCTTTGTGCATCCTCAAGACTCATACATCCTCTCTTGAAGGTGTATTCCAAGCATAAAATCATGGAGGTTTATGGTTTCTATTGAGTCCAAGCTTTCATATTTATATACTTGTTTACATTTGAATTACATTGGCATATCTATTCAATATCATAGCTTCATTGTTAGATTCAATTCTACTACTTGCTAGCTTTCTATACTTTATTGATTTCAAGGTTAATTCCTAAATCAGGGTTTGACTAAGGAAAACCCCTCCTCGACAACAAAAAAAACCTCTTTTTCTCACAGGTACAAGTTCAGGACCGCGGATTTGAACCCAGATTTGGATACCCTTTTTGGCCAACTTCTAGGATCCGTGAATACATTTTCTGTCAAGCCTGTGTAGGTCAAGGTTGACATTATTGGGTCAGGGTCAACATTTTTTCATAAAGCTTGACCATTTTCATAAGACAATGTCAGATCAAAAAAATATTTTTGGCTTTTGTTCGTCTCTGCGTTCCAGTTCCAGATCATACTTTAGTTTTTCTAGAAACAAAGTACAGACCTCAGAAAAAAAAATTATTTGATCTACAATATTTCAAGGTTAGTACTTTTCTATCATTCATTTCAATTTGAATCCTTAATCATTATAAATCTATCACACATTTACATTCATTTCAAAGAACATTTTAAGAGGGAAACCTAAGATCTCCTTCTTTATTCTTATTTCCAATAGATTGATTCATTTATGCATTGATCCTTTTTGGGTTGATCAATTTTGATCCTTCCTTTGTGCATTTGAGAATAAAAGGGAATGTCTTATTTATCCCTCCACCCTAAACATTAAATTTAAAGGTGATAATTGATTTGAGTATCAAAACACTCTTATTCCATAAAGATCATTTTTCTACCTTTACATTTTGATGAACCTGTGATAGACAACTCTTTCTTTTTGGTGGTAGATGTGCATTTCATATTAGATCTTGCATGCATATAGAAGTAGGTTTTCTTTTATTCTCTTGCATTTATATTTCAAAATTCATAAAAATCACAAAATTTCTTTAAAAATACAAAAAAAATTACATTTTTCATTGTGTTCAACATGTATGATTTTTGTTTTGAATACTTTGATGAGCCTTTTGTTGCTAAAGAGGATAGATCCCCTAATGAGGTACATGGTAGTGAGGATGAAATTTTTTTGAATGAGATCTCCATGGATCCTATTCCTATTTCATCCTCCTCCATAACTTCTCCAATTTATCTCTACCATAGGATGTGTGCATGGTTACCTTCATACTCCTATATTTACAACATTGATACACCTACAAAGACTTCATTTAGTGAGTGTGATGTTTCTTTTCCATCTCTTGTTTTACCTTGCAAGGATATATTAGATCAAGAATATGACCTTAATCTTTCCCTCCATGGAGATGAGTTAAGGATTGATGTTAATTATTCTCCTAATATATGTCTTTTCTATGAGCCTACTTTAGAATGCAATTCTTTCTCTTTTAAGGATCAAGCTTTAGGTGCTCCTACATTATGCTTTATTGATAAGGTTGATAATCCTCCTATTTGGGTTGAACCTTCAGATTTGGATTTTGATTACCCTCTTCCTCATGAAGCCATTATGGGTGATTCCACCTTTTGATACGAACCCTTGGATAAAGTCATTGATTTATCTCCTCCTTGTGAAGATGCTTTGATACAAGAGGGTGATTTATTAATGGATGGCATATTCATACATGATGATGACTCTTTTTCTAAAACACACTCTCCTTATGTAGACATTTTAGAGAAATAAGAAAACATTATAGATTCTTTACCTCCATTTGGGATTTCTTTTAGTAATGAGACATTAACAGGGAATGATATGAATTCCCTTAATGCTCTCCCTCTTAGTGATGATCCTATGGAGAATCAAGATACTACCCCATCTTCTCCTATGATGTATTCCTTTATTTTTCCTTCTTGTGAATCCATTGAACATACTAATGATGACATAGTGACTACTGGATTTCAATTTACTTCTTTTCATATGGCTTCTTGTTATGGTCATAGTTATCATTTACTTGTTAAACAAGGATTGCATAGTCAAGTATGTGCTAAAAAGGGAATTCAAATGCCCTTATAGAATTAGGGGCATGAGCATTCTTATGGATTGGGATTTAATCCTCAACAACATAGAAATATTACCAACATCTCAAATAACATTTCAAAACATGATGACCCTATGAAGGAATTTGACCAAGAGGTTGTTTAGCCTAAACTCCTTCGTGCTAAGATAATTACTAGACCTAAACACAAAAAGAAACGTAGTCTATACTTGAAGATTCTTTTTTTTTTTTCTATCAAATATTTCATGATCACTCTACTAAATTTAAAGCATTACATTATAAGATTAGGTAGCTCATTAATAGTAAAGTTATTTATATATCATGTGGAAATGAGTTATATTTCAATCCTATTTTCTCTAAATTACATTTTTGTTCCTATTATGGAACTCCATATTATGTAAACAATGTTAGCCTAACCTTTGGGGGCTCATTTTCTTGCATATTATTGTGACAGATATAATAGGTCCCCTTTCATCCTTGTTCCTATGCTTGGGGGGAAAGGATGCCATCCCCTTCTTTTCTGTCTTTCTGGGATCCACTTTCCCTTGGTTAAGTAGTATCTATCTATTATGTGATATCCAATCATACATGAAAATTTTGGTTTGCATTGAGGATCTATGTCTTTGATAATAACATATTTTGTTGTTTGAAATTGGGTTTACATGGTTGATAAATCTCTCACCTTGGAAACTGAATAATGTGCTATCCCTCAAGGGTTACTTTTTCACTTCTCGCATGATATCTCTTTGCTACAATATCTCTTGATCTAATTTGATATATCCCTTGCTTTCACCCCTGGGGGAGAAGGTATTCTCTTTCTTCCTCTATCTAAGGATCTACTTTCCTTAGCTTACTTGAATTTTTTAATCATATAACATTATTTCCTTATAAAGATATATGTTTTTGACTATGGATACCCTCTTATATGAGAGGTGATTGTCCTAGGTCATCACCTCTTCTTTATTTTGAAAAATATGCTTTTGATAAAATCTTTCTCTTGCTTTGGGTTACAGTTTGACTCCTTCATTTCAAGATTCCTTTTCCTCTTCATCATAGGGGGATTGTTGATTGAATCTTTGGTTCCTCTTTTCTTTAGAAGATGAAATTTTATCCTAAGCACTCCTCTATGGTGAGGGTCTTGTTGATAATATATCTTCCCTTTTGAGGATCCTTTTCCAAAAAGTGACATATCCATTTCATGATTATCTCTATTCTTAGATATAAGGGTCAAGGCTCTTTGCTAAGAATATGCTATACATTGTTGTTAAGCTGGATATCTCCTTACCTAGTGAGGTAGGTATCCTCTTTTCTCTTCCTTATCCTGCCTAGTGTGTAGTCATGATAAGGAGGGGGGCATATATATAGGGTCTCCCTTGTACTATATTTTATAGTAATTTACATTTTTGTAGCATGCTAAATACTCAGAAGGTAACGCACATAAGTTGCTAAATCCTGAACAGATATGCATTTTTACTTTTATTTCTGCTAAATCCTCAAAAGGTAATGCACATAAGTTGCTAAATCCTAAAGAGATACACACCCTTCTATTTTAAAATATGCTAAATCCTCAAAAGGTAACACACATAAGTTGCAAAATCATGAATGGACACGCATTTTATATTCCATAGTGATACAAGAATGTGGATCTATGGATACTTTAAAAGCCATCAGAAGACGCATTTACAATTACAAGCACAGTTTATGGGTGAACCTGTTGGGCTCTCCCTCGTTGGTGATTCATAGTAAGGTGGGAATATTACTAGGTGAGGTAATCACTTTCTCTTTTCTCTCTTTTTCTTTCATGCTAGTAGGATTAGATCATGAATCTATGTTATCTATAGTGTTGTTCTTGTCTTGCTTATGTAGTCACGTATGTTTCTATGATTGATTTCTCTTTACTTTCATATCTTTATGTATGTATATTGTGTTATAATCCTTGGTCTAGGGGCTTATTTCCTTGACTTAGTGATATTCTAATTATTTGTGATCCACCAATGTCTTTCTTCTAACTTTACCATGAGCATGTTTGATTTCTATACTCTCACTAAAGTGGGGGCTAAATGTATAGTCAGAAAATGGAAGCACTTCCATGGTAGACTAGTTTAGCCTTTTGAGTAGGTGGTTTGGGGTCATATCAAGCACCTTTAATGGGTTCCTAACTTTGACATGGTTTTCCCCCTATTCTATTTCTCTTTCCACTTCCTTCCATCCAATTTTTGGCATCCTGGACTACAGATCTCATGTCTTTGACCTCAAGGTCAAGGTCGACCTTTTGGGTGTATGTCAACCTCAACCCTGACCTAGGTCAAGGTTGACCTTGACCCTAACCTAGGTCAAGTTTGACCTTGACCTTGACCTAGTTCAAGGTCGACCTTGACCTTGACCCAGGGTTGAAATCTTAGGGTCCCACAGTTTCCAGATCTCGGTCTTTGCAAAAAGTCATTTCCCACTTCCGGGTCAGCTATTTCGGGTTCTAAAGCACTGATTCCTGAATTATTTTTAACTTAGGTCTTCTCCTAGGGGTAAAGGCTTTAATTGTAATTTAATTCTCCAATCTCAGCCTTCTTAGAAGATTGTGCCCTATTTTCATATAAAAGGAAGCCTTTCCCTCTCATTTTTCTCTAAGTCTTCCAAGTGCAAAAAGCTCTAACCAAGATTTTGTCAAGAAACAAAAGGTTCAAGCATCCATTATTATACATGTTTCCAAGATTTCAAGGTGTTCAAGTCTTCCTCTCAAGAATTCAAGTCCTTCATTAAAGATCAAGGATTCATGCTTTCAAGCCTTTGAAGGGATTAGGTTCAAACATTCAAGATTCATCATTCAAACCCTAGATCTAGCCATCATGGTGGTGTGATCTTCCTTCAAGATCCTTTGTGCATCCTCAAGACTCATTCATCCTCTCTTCAAGGTGGACACCAAGTGTAAAATCAAGGAGGTTTATGGTTTCTATTGAGTCCAAGCTTTCATATTTACATACTTGTTTACATTTGGATTACATTGGCATATCTATTCTATATGATAGCTTCATTGTTAGATTCAATTCTACTACTTTCTAGCATTCTATACTTTATTGATGTCAAGTTTAATTCCTAAATTGGGGTTTGACTAAGGCAAACCCCTCCCCCACAAAAAACAAACCTCTTTTTCTTGCAGGTATAGGTTTGGGACCACGGATTTGAACCCAGATCTGGATACCCTTTTCGGATAACTTCTAGGATCCGTGAACAGATTTTTTGTTGGAATTGTGCAGGTCAAAGTTGACATTATTGGGTTAGGGTTGACATTTGTGGGTCAAGGTCGACCTTTTTCATAAGACAGTGTCCGATCAGAAAAATATTTCTGGGTTTTGTTTGTCTCTGCCTTCCGGTTCCGGATCATAATTCAGTTTTTCCAGAAATAGAGCATAGACCTCATACAATAGAATTATTTGATCTATAATATTTCAAGGTTATTACTTTTCTATCATTCATTTCAATTTTAATCCTTAATCATTCTAAACCTATCACACATTTACATTCATTTCAAAACACATTTTAAGATGGAAACCTAGGATCTCCTTCTTTGTTCTTATTTCCAATATATTGATTCATTTATGCTTTGATCCTTTCTGGAATGATCAATTTGGATCCTTCCTATGTGCATTTGAGAATCAAGTGGAATTTTTTATTTATCCCTCCACTCTAAACATTAAATGTAAAGGTGATAAGTGATTTGAGTATCAAAACACTCTTATTCCATAAACATCATTTTTCTCCTTTACAGGTTCCTACGACGTGTTCTTAACTATTTAAGATAGTTATGTTAGAATTAATTTAGAATAACTAAGAGGGGAGGGGTGAATTAGTTATCCTCAGGTCTAGATGTAGCAAATAAAAACTTTTTGTACTTCATATCTACTCGGCAGCAGTAGCATAAATCAACAACTTAATCATGCAATTTACTGTCAATTGAAATTATCTTGTAGAAACATAACAGTAAGAAAACCATAAGAATTCACACAAGTTGACACAAGTATTTAATGTGGAAACCAAATAGGGGAAAAACCATCAGTAACATGCTACGAAGTTTTCACTCTTCTAAAGTGATGCCCTGTGAGGAGCCAACCCTGTTAACGGTTACAATAACACACTACTAAGTGTGACCTGGTTAAAGGATTTAATCACCCTGTCAGGAGTGGCCTTGTTAGAGGAATTAGAACATTCCACATGAATGTTACCTTGTTAGAGGATTTATACAAATGACTGTTAAGTCAACCTAGTTAATGGATTTAACTGATACAATGGTAAGAAAGTAATCAATAGTTGTGATCTAGTACATACAACTTACTTTGCAAATTCAGATCCACTTACAGCTCTGATGTTAACTTATTGGATAGCCTGCATTGTCATTTCAACCTTTTGATCTTCTTGGCAATCCGTCAAGCAATCACACATGAAACTTTCTGCTTCTTCCTTTTTCCTTCTCTGCTAGATCATGCCAAACAGTAAATCAACTATGCAAACCTTTTGCATACACATAAACTCATCCACACTTAATGAATAACCCCTTGAGGTTATCATATACCTCTCTGTCTAGGTCAGATAAATCTTTTGCTGCTTAAACAACATCATAGATCTTAGGTTAGGTAAGATCCAATGGATCATCCAATAATTGCATTACATTTACTTCTCAAAAGTAGTCTGTAATTAAATCTTGAAATGATGCCTTAATTATGGTTACCCATACATTAAATGATGTGGAAAAATCTTTAATTAATATTACATATCCTAATGAAATCAACTAAGTCAACTAGAGATCTCAAATCTCATCATTAATCCAATTACTGTAAGTCGTCCAACATCACTGTTTCCACTCAGCAATTTCAATGGTTCTCAGCATTGAACAACTTTTTCTCGTCACAAGAAAATTTACTCGGCACAAGAAACTTTGCTCAGCACACGCCAAACTTGCTTAGCACAGGACAGCTAGAAAAACTCTTTGAAAGATAAACAAAAAATTACTTTGCCAGAGTGCCAACTAATCAAGTACCCTTTTAGTTTCCTTAACTCAACCATTCACTTGGTTTTCTTGTTAAATCTTCTTCATCAACAATAGATATGGTACTCAAATAGATAACAATAGTCTCACTAGTAAATGCTTCACAACAATGAAAAAATAATAATTTCTTGCATTGTCACTTTCCAACAATCTCCCTCTTTGGCATTGATGGCAACAAAAAATATTAAAACAATCATTTAACAAGCATAGTTACCAACCAATCCAAAAATTCACTTGTGTTCCTTTATATGAATGAATTTTCATTAATTTCCTTAGCTTCATTCTGATTCTTATCTATAAAACATTTCTATCTTGGTGTCTGTAATCACACTGTAATCATATGTGTCTAATCATCTATAGACTCCCTCTGAGCAGATAATCACTTCAACATTTTCAATAGTAACTTCTGCCTCTATGTACTCTTTCCCTCTTTGTATTCTCTCTTTCTTGGCACTAACTTCCTCAAATTCTTCCTCTATATAGGTAATCTCTCCCTCTTTGACAATAATGCCAAAGATGTTGATATCATTATCATGTAGATCTTAAGTGTCATGTTGATCCTGTCATCTTGATTATAACTGATTTTTCTTTTTTGTCCTTATTCATCTTCACAACTTTAGCCAGCATCCTAAAGTGTGACTTATTGTGCATCAATGTGTAGATATACTGAATAAAATATTTGATGCAGCAGTATCATACATAACTTAATTAGCCTCGGTGAGGGAAATTACCCCCAATTTACCTCATAGATACTCATGAGAATCCTTGGGTAGTTCTTTTGTGAATATGTCTACTAATTGTTCTTTGGTGTTCACAAAATCTAGTCACAATTCTTTACTCCAAACTAGCTCCCTCAAGTAATGATACTTGATAGCCATATGCTTTTTCTTTGAGTGCATCACAGGATTTTAAGAAATATTAAGAGCACTTGTGTTATCACAATATATGACAACTCGGTTTGTGATTTCTTTCTTCATTCCTTTAAGTAGTATCTTCAACCACACAATGTTAGAAAAATTAACTGATGTTGCCACATAATTAACTTCAACTATAGATTGTGAGGTGTAGTTCTATTTCATTCTTGTCTAGGAGATCAATCTCTTTCCTAAAAGAAATGCTCCACCAGTAGTGCTTTTCCTGTCATCAACATTTCCAGCCTAGTCAGAGTTAGTGTAAACTCTGAGTTCAAAATTGTCATTCTTTTTGTAGTATAGACCATAGTCATCAGTTCCTTTCAAATATCTCAGAATCATTTTTCCTGCCATCATGCAAGTTTCCTTGGGATTAGAAAAAAACCTTGCAATAATCCAAACAGCTAGGGCAATGTCAGGTCTACTATGTACAACATGCTGTAATTTTCCAATCATTGACCTGTAGAGTGTTTGGTTCACTTCTTTGGTGTTATCATCTTTTGTTAGCTTCTGTCCAGTAGCCATGGGTGTACTCATTGGTTTTCACTCTTCCATTCCAAAAGTTTTTAGCATCTCTTTGATATATTTAGATTGAGTGATATATATACCATTCTAATTTTGATAAATTTGTAAGCCAACAAAGAATTTTATTTCACCAAACATAGACATCTCAAACTTAGTTTTCATATCTGTTGAAAATTTTTGATATAACACATCTTTTCCACTAAAGATGATGTCATCCACAAAATTTTTAGCTAATAATGTACCTTTGCTTTGCTCTATCTTCAAGTACAAGTTGTTGTTGTCAGTGGTTCTTCCAAATCCAATCTTGATCAGATAATTGTGCAATCTCTCATACCATACTCTTGGTGCTTGCTTAAATCCATATAATACTTTAGGCAATCTACAAACCATATCCCTTTTGTTTGGGTCTATAAAACCATTATCTTTCTCAATATACACTTCTTCTTCTTCCAAGATACCATTGCGAAATGTAGATTTCACATCCATCTGATAAAATTTGAATCCTTTATAGGCTACATATGCAATTAAGGTTCTAACACCTTCCAATCTTGCAACTGGGGTGAAGGTTTCACCATAGTTAATTCCTTCCTCCTGTGCATAACCCTTGCATACCAGTCTAGCTTTGTTTCTTGTCACATCTCCATGTTCATTTAGTTTGTTCTTGAATACCCGCTTTATTCCAATTACATTTTTATCCTTTGGCCTAGGTACAAGTGTCCAAGTTTTGTTCTTCTCAATTTGTTCAATTTCCTCATTCATTTCTTGTATCCAATCTTCATTTTCTAAAGCATCTTTTACTGTTTTGGGCTCAAATTCACATAACATACATGTTTCATTTTTCAACTTACTTATTTTCATAACAACAGAATCCTTTGACCCAATGATTTGATCCGAATTGTGATTTCTTCTCACATATTTTTCTAGGGTAGGATTAGTTCTTATTTTAGGTTCATTGTTTGTATTCAATTCTAGTTGATTCTGTGACTTGGCATCTCCATCAGATAGCTCGGCATTCACTTGTAGTTGTTCAAAAACTCCACTCTGTGACTCGGCAGGTGCATGTTGTTGTTTAGCACTAGTCTCAGGTAGTAAATTAGAATCTTCCTCATCCAAATATATTAATGATCTATAGCTTTTAGGCTCTTGTGTACTTTTAGCTTCATTTATTTCTGCAAACTCATCAATTCTTACATTTTCACTTTCAACAATTTTGTTAGTATTAGAATTCAAAAATTTGTAAGCTTTTCTTTTCATTGAATAACCAAGGAATATACCTTCTTCACCTTTAGCATCTAGTTTTCTATTTCTGTTGTCTTTCAATATAAAAAATTTGCTTCCAAATACTTTAAAATACTTTACACTAGGTGCATACCCATACCAAAGTTCATAAGGTGTAGCATCTGTACCTTTCTTGATTTGAACTCTATTTAGTGTATAGACTGTAGTACTTATAGCTTCTTTCCAATATTTCTGTGCAACATTTTTCTCCATCATTAGTGTTCTTGCACAGTCCATGATAGATCTGTTCCTTTGTTCAGCAATACAATTCTGTGGAGGAGTCATGGGTGCGGACATCTATCTCTTTATGCCTCAGTCATTGCAGAACCTATTAAACTCATTAGAAATAAACTCTCCACCTCTGTCAGATCTTAAACATTTCAAAATTTTGCCTGTTTCCTTTTCAACTTTAGCTAAGTACCATTTAAATAACTTGAATGCATCATATTTTTCTTTGAGAAACATTACAGTCATTCTCCTTGAATAATCATAAAAAAATAGAATAAAGTATCTAGCACCACAATAAGTTCTTTCTCCAATGGGACCATAGAGATCAGTATGGACCAATTCTAGAATTTCCTCTGATACATGTGTTTTTCTCTTGAAACTAGACTTAGTCATCTTTCCTAGTTGACATTGTTTACACATAACATTCTCAGGTTTTTTTTAACTTAGGTAGCCCTCTAACCTTTTTTAGTCTACTTATGCTTTCCAAGTTATTAAAGTTCACATGACACAACATTTTATGCCATAACCAAACATCATTGTATTGCGCAAAAAAACATGTTTCTTCAGATAAATCCAGATAAAATAAGTTACATTTAGTCTGATCACCACTTCCAACTAATTCTCTAGTAGAATCATAGATCTTTGCCTTTCTGTGATGGAATTCAACTTTGTAACCAAAAGTGTTCAGCTGTGCAACACTCAACAAATTATATTTAAGATCATCAATGCAATACACATGATCGCATCTGATTTTGTCAGTCAGGTTAATCAATCCATTACCTTTGATAAGACATGGTGAATCATTATCAAATATTACATATCCTACTTTACATTGGTTTAGGGTCTCAAACTTGTCTTTGTCACTAGTCATATGATGGGAACAACCACTATCAATGATCCAACGATCATTTTTACTCATATAAGAGATTAGTGCAGTTTTCTCATCATCATCAGAATCTTCTTTCATTGCAACATAAACAACTTCTATATCATTGTCATCACAATTATCAGTTTCATTGTCAAAAGTTTCTTCAGCAATATAACAAGATTTCTTAACTTTGTCTTTGTAGTCCTTATATTTCCTGAAGTCTCAGTCATCCTTTTTGTCTTTGTATTCTTTGTATTTGTTGTCCCTTTTTTCATCAGAAGTGTCACTACCACTATCCACATGTTTCTTTCCCTTCTTAGATTTATTTAGAACCAGCTGTGATCTAAAAGAAATATCAATCCCTTGTGGATTATAGTTATCATAATTTGACATTTCAAATGCAGTGACTCTACCTATCAGATTTTCTAGATTTAGATTATTGTTAGGAGTACATCTCAATTCTTGAATTGTAAAAAACTCTAATAACATATACAAGAAGAAAATTTATCAGTACCTTTCTCATAATGGTGTTCTCATCAATTGTTCCATTAGCCCCTCTAATGGCATTTACAACTTCTTTTACCCTACCATAGTACTGAATGACATTTTCACCTTCTTGCATTTTCATCTCATGAAACTTACCTCTTAAACTTTCTAATTTAGCTCTCAGCACATTTGTGTCTCCACCATAGACAGCTACAAGTTTGTCCCACATCTACTTTACATTTGTGCAGCTCTTTATATCATCAAACTCTGAATAGCTTAATGAGGAGGCGATCTCCAACATTGCTTGATTGTGCTCTTGATTTTCTTTTAGTTTTGTAGCTGTGAGAGGAGTAGTAGGTGGTACATAGGCATGTTCAATAAGTTTCTTAGCATCATCACCAATATCAGCCAAATGTAGTTTCATCAAACTCTGCCACATAGGGAAGTTCTCTTCGTTCAGCTTAGGAACCTCCTTCTTATACATCTTGATCTTTTCACTCCAAGTACCTTCAAACTAATTTCAGGAGACCAAAGCTTTGATACCAATTGTTAGAATTAATTTAGAATAACTGAGAGGGAGGGGTGAATCAGTTATCCTTAGGTCTAGATGTAGCAAATAAAAACTTTTTGTACTTCAAATCTACTCAACAGCAGTAGCATAAATCAAAAACTTAATCATCCATTTTACTGTCAATTGAAATTAGCTTGTAGAAACATAATAGTAAAGAAAACCATAAGCATTCACACAAGTTGACACAATTAGTTAACATGGAAAACCAATATGGGAAAAACCACTAGTAACATACTACCAAGTTTTCACTCTTCTGAAGTGATTCCCTGTGAGGAGCCAACCCTGTTAAAGGTTACAATAACACACTGCTAGGTGTGACCTGGTTAAAGGATTTAATTACCCTATTAGGAGTGGCCTTGTTAGAGGACTTAGAGAATTCTACCTAAATATCACCTTGCTAGAGGATTTATACAAATGACTGTTAAGTCAACCTTGTTAAAGGTTTTAACTAATACAATGGTACGAAAGTAATCAAAAGTTGTGATCTGGTACATACAACTTACTTTGAAAATTCAGATCCACTTATAGATCTAATGTTAACTTACTAGATAGCTTGCATTTTCATTTCAACCTTTTGACATTCTTGGAAATCCATTAAGAAATCACACATGCAACTTTCTATTTTTGCCTTTTGCCTTCTCTGATAGATCATTCCAACCAGTAAATAAACTATGCAAATCTTTTGCATACACATACATTCATCCACACTTAATGAATAAACCCTTGAGGTTATCATATACCTCTCTATATAGGTTAGATAAATCTTTTTCCACTTCAACAAGATCGTAGATCTTAGGTTAAGTCAGATCCAACAGATGATCCCATCTTTGTAGTACATTTAATTCTCCAAAGTAGTCTGTAATTAAATCTTGAAACCATGAATTAATTACGGTTACCCATACATTAAATGAAATGGATCAATATTTAATTAACATTACATATCCCAATGAAATCAACTAAGTCAGCCAGAGATCTCAAAGCTCATCATTAATCAAATTACAGTAAGTCAGCTAACATCATTGTTTCCACTCGGCAATTTCAATGGTGCTCGGCATTGTGCAACTTTTTCTCGTCACAAGCAACTTTACTCGGCACAAGAAACTTTTCTCGGCACAAGAAAAACTTTCTCAACATAGAATAGCTAGAAAAACTATCTTTGAAAGATAAACAAAAAATAACTTTTCCAGAGTGCCAACTGATCAAGTACCCTTTTAGTTACCTTAACTCAACCATTCACTTGGTTTTCTTGTTAAATCTTCTTCTTCAATAATAGATATGGTACTCAAATAGATAACAATAGTCTCACTAGTAAAGGTTTGATAGCAATGAAAAAATAACAATTTCTTGCATTGTCACTTTTGAACAAGTTAGAGCATTGTCCAAACACGAATGCTAAAAAGTTGCTCATGACAAGAAAAGTTGTCAATACATGTCAACATTTTTAGAAACTTTTTCTCGAAATGGAGCAAGATTACCAAACTTGTCCTAAAAACCTAGTAAGCATGGAATATGCATAAAATGACCTTAGATAACCTATCTAAGACCTTAGGAACCTTCCTAGACACATTTACCCACCCTAGGGCCTAAGTAACCTAGTTGACAACAAATATAAACTTCTACCAACTTGGCCATTATGGGCCTCTCCAACTTTCCTAAACCTACCAAAGGACCAAAAGGTTCCACTTATTGAGATAGTGATGTGTCTAGCATCTACAAGCCAAAACAAAAAAAAGAATCCCTACGTCTCACACTAACCTACCTAGGTGCTCCTACACCACATGTCTTGCTAATTCCAAGCCACACTACCCAACAATAATAAAGAGATTATTTAAAAATAGTGTGGTCACTGTCGAAAACAAATGAAGTAAGAAAAAACCCCAAGTTTGACAGCAAGTGGAAAGCTAATGTATGTGAAAATGCAGAATGAAAAGAACCTATAGTGCAAGTATTACTGCCCAAATGCTTATTACAAAATGGATGTAAAGTCTAGTATCATAAACCATGTATCTATTTAAAAACTCAATATTTCAAACCTACACAATAGTTCAAACATAAAGTTCAACAATAAGAGAAATAGATAGAAAGGAGACCTAGAAACATTGGCATGTAGAAGCATCAAAACCAAACAACATGGGTAGTAAAGCAAGACCAATAGTTAGAAGAGAAAAGAAAGGAGAATAGCCACTTAGCTGGAGGTGAAAGCTTGAGATGCAAGAGTTAAACACCAATGCCATAAGAGATATTAAACCCGAGCCTCAAAACTATAGTGAAGATTCAATATTAGTAAATTTTGAGCCCCAAATCAGCAAAGAAGACTCTAGTTCAAGAGCTCCAGCTCTATGTTCAAACACATTTTCCAAAGCTGAGCTCCATGTTCAAACATGAAATCCAGAATCAAAGATGGAGTGAAACGACATTCATTCAACCCATTCCTAGTATTCAAATCGACAACACTAGGTTCAATGATCGAAGCATGAGCCCAATTAACAATTTGAACTCTAGATCAAAGGTCCAAACACCAAGTTAACAACTTGAGCTCCCATAGATCAAACACAAACTCCAAAACATCATCATAATCATAGAAAGACCATTTCCATGCAACTAGGGTTTATAGAACTATCATGTTCTGTATAATAGACTGTTGTAAATGGTGTAAAGACCAAAACAAAGCACAAGTTTCTAGGTTTTGGAGTCCACACTACACATCCAAGTAAACTTCATTCAAAGCACACTGCAGATAACAGAGCCTCAGGGTTCTAGTCCAAGTGGCACCACATAGAGATACCCAAGACCCAACAATATTATGACATGTGTATATCATTATGTTGATATTAATGCTGGAGATGGGGTTGAGTTTTTAATATGTTTTTATTTGGCCTTAGGTTATGTGTGATAACATGGTATATGTAAATTATTTGATGGCTGACGTCATGACTTGGGGTTATGTGTATTATGGGGCATGAGATATAAGGGATTTTTTTATGAAGAATGGAGGCATAAGGTGATATGAATTATAAATGTTAGGAGATATAAAGAGTAACTTAATACGATATGTAGGCATGAGATATGGGGTAGTTTTAGGGTTTTTTTCTTTGACCCCTAAGAATGTAAAATGTAGATTTTATTTTTAAATTTTATTTCTTCTAAAAGGGATATATTTTAAAAATAAATCTCTAAAATGGATTAGGATATTATGACCCAAGCTGTGCATCAGATTGAGACATGAATTAAGGCATGGATTAAGCCTCTGATTTAGGGTTATGACCCTTATTTTAGGGCTGATTTTAGCGGAGTCCATTTTTGGATTTTCTTGGAGGGGCCACATTTTGGTATATATATGGATTTCTTATCCATGGGGGGTTCAGAATATGTAACCATTATAGATTTTGAAGGAAATAAATGAATTCCTCTTATCATTCACATATTTTTCATAGTTTTCATATTCAATCCTATTCTCCATTTTTGCATTTAGTGTGTGGTGTTTTATAACAGAGTTAGTGAATTTATCTAATTCCTTTTTAATCTATTAAAATATAACCTATTTGTAGAGATTGTGTGTTTGTTGGACGATCATTTCTTTGAGGTGTAAACCCTAATAGTGAGATAGTTATGTCAACCTATATGTTTAATAGTGAATGTCCATTTAATGTCTCAGTAGTATACATCGTGTTGATCCCTATTTGAGTTCTGATGAGTCTTAAATGAGTTTGGTGTATCACCCCAACTGTAAATTTATTCAGATTTCAAGTTATCCTAGTACCCTTTTCCCAACCAGAGAATCATTTTTAGGTGACATACCAAATCCAATAGGAACCGTCCTAGAATTTGGAGATGCCTTCCTAATCAGAAACACCCACAACTCTGTAAGGTTTCCATTGTTTGCATGAAATGTCATTGTTCCCTAATGCTTTAGTTAGGGTGATATTTCACTTACTTAACATGCATCAAAGATAGTTGGAGGAAGATGTCAAAGATACTAATGAAATGATCCATGAGTCAGTCTAGGTATATTAATGAGATTTGTTTATTTTGAATGGAAGAATCTAGACCTGTCAGTACACCTATGGTAACTGGTTGTAAATTATCCAAAGAAGATGATTCTAAGGAAGTGATGGAAACATAATAAAGATCAATGATTGGAAAGCTACAATATGTTGTTCACAAAAGACCTAATATTGCACATGCACTTGGAATAGTTTCTATATTTTCATCTAATCCTAAGGATTCACATATGAATATAGGTAAAAGGATATTTATATATCATAAAGGAATACAAACTTATGAATTATGGTATGAAAGGAAAGTATATTTTAATCTTCAATCATATACAGAAGCAATACCATCCACAAATAGATTGTCAGACTAGAGTGGTCAATAGGTCTTTAGTAAATTTACTAAGATGCCCAACCAAACAACATAATAAGTAATAGGATGTCATTCTTCCTCATATAAAGTTCTGATTAAGTAAAAACAGGTTTTACAAGGACCCAAAACCTCTACAAAAAACCAAAGTGTTCAGCAGGTTTTACAAGGACCTGCAACCTAGAATTTAAAGATACACAGTTTTAAAAGCAAAAATAGCTATGCCAAAGCAAAAAAATAGAAAGGAACAGCAAAACAGCATTTTGAACATAAAAAAGTCCCAAAGTTACAACAGAAGACAGCAGGGACAACAATAAAACCCAACCAGGAGCGCAGAAAGAATAGTTACATCTATTTAACCATCTCCTCAGCTTCGAGGACCATGATTTGCATGTTATTAACCAAAGTTTTCAGCTCCTCTATTTCTTTGTCCTCCTTAGGGCTCTTTTTCTTTGCACTGGCTCTGGTGCGCGATCCCGGTCCCGTCTTCTCCACAATGCTGCTGTCTTTTTCCTTATTGATCATTTCCTGTTTATCCATGAGAATTTGAGCATGACCACAGTAAGCTTTCAGGATTATGGGACATTGTTCCCCTATTTTCTTAACAGATGTCTCTAGTCTTTTAACTTTTTTGTGCAAACTCTTAATATCATCATCCCTGTTGTCCTTTTCCATCTTGTCTTTAATTTGATTTATTTGTTTTTCCATGATTTCCACCTTGTTGGCATACTCAGCCTGA
>MU225126.1:834563-845341 GCA_018584345.1 Thuja plicata
TTTTCTGGCATATCCTTATCCTGCATAATCCCAACACAGATACGGGCATAGGTTAGCCTCCGTCTCGCCACTGTCACATTATCTATCGACAAAAGTTCACCAAATGAACTAGCTATACCAACAAAAAAATATTCCAGCCAATATTGAAGAGGCAATCTATGTAGCTTTATCCATACTGGAACTTGTTGAGCTTTGTCCTCCTCGAAGACAAGATTCAGGCTCCATTTTTGGAGAATAAGAGTGTTTTTCCCAATCAGCCATGGCCCGCTGCAGAGAATATTCATTCTATCTTCTTCACAAGAAAAAAATAATGACATACATCCCTTAGCCATAGCTACCACCTCTACCTATCCTTTCAAAGCCCATTTACGGGAAACAAAAGCCCTAACCACTTCGATGTCAGGTCTCACTCCTACAAATATACCAACCAGCAAATTTTTCATCCTTGCTATAGAGAAATCAATGGTCTGGTCTGGGATTTCAATAGCAAAGCTTTCCTGAGAAGGTTTTGAAACGTTCTTCACCGGAGGTAAAGAAGATTTACCTGTTGGTTTGATGCCAAAAAGAGACACCCATTTCCTCGGTTGCCCCAGCCCAGCCTCCTGTCTGGGACCCCCTCCTGGGTCCTCTGGTGCCTGTCCCACATCGGGATCCAATCCTGTGATCTCGATGTCCTTCCCATCATTCCGCGTCCTCCCAAATTCTCCCGCCCAAATTCAAAGTTGAATCCGGACGCCCCCGCTCCCTCTCCCGCTCCCTCTCCATAGTTACTAGTGTGTATACTATAGTTATTATTGTCTCTTTCCAGTATATTTCCTATAGATTGGAATACTTTATGATTTTCTAGTTGCTTCCTAAAGTGTTCTATTCATTATTTACCATTCTGTTGTGGAGTTCTACAAGCAGACAAATGTCTCCAAAAATTCCTCATACAAAGTTTACTTATAATTAGTCCATTAATACGACTACTAGCAAAATTCCATTTCAAAATATTTGCATACCATATACAAATAGATGGGAATAATGAAGTGGTCAATAGGTCTTTGGGAAATTTGCTATGATTCCTCACCAAATGACATAATCAAGCACATTATGTCATTCTTCTATAGGTAGATTGTTTTATAAATACTTTATTAATAACAGTACTAGGAAAAGTCCATTTTATATTGTTTATGGGATGAATCCAAAGGGGATCTTGGACCTTAGATATTTTCCACAATATTTCAAGGTTAGTCCACAAAGGGAGAACTTTGTAGAGGCTGTGAAGGAATTTTATGGTTAGGTTATGGAAACCTAACAAAAAAGTTCCCTCAAATACAATGAACATGAATATACAAAAATAAGGCATGTACAATATCAAATAAGGGAATTAGTGTGGGAACACTTGAAGAAGGAGAGACTACTAAATGGGAAGAACACTAAAATTATGATGAGAAAGATAGGTCCTTGTAGGATCATCAGTAAATTTCCCCTAATACCTATGAAATGGAATTACCTCCTGATCTTGAGATCTCTCAAACCTCTAATGTATCTGACCTTTTTTTTTTTTTTAAAGGTGTTGTTTCTACATGGGAACATGGTGAATAGGGAAAACTTGATGAAGAGGAATGAAAGCATACATTTCCACTAACTCTACCCAAGGAGTTAGACATCATAATGGACACCAAAGTTTTAAGGAAGAATAGGAGGAATAAGTATAATAACTACCTGAAGAAATGGAAGGGTTTACCACCCTCAAAATTTATTTGGATGGATGAAGAGGAAATCAAGACATGTTGATTCACTTTACAATCCCTCATTCTAAGAGGCACGTGAGATATTTTGACTGGGGAGTATGGTGCAGGGGCATATTTGATGTAATAAGGATCCAAATTTAATCAAATTTTTTTTATCTGTTGTTTGATTTTCACATTTTTTTGGTAAGGGGATCTTGAGGATTATTTTGGTAATCAATTGTAATAATCTAACCCAATTTGTAAGACCACTAACCTAATAAGGTATGATAAGCCTATTGAGCGAGTCTGGTTAGTGGGTCATTTGGAGTATAGGTGGTTATACGATATGAATTTCATGATGTTTTGAATCAATCATTTACACTAACATGAGTTCATACCAAATGATAGATAGGAGGGTGTTTTATGTCCTAAAGTTGTCAAAGTTGTGATGACAACATTAAAAACATTTGACAATATGTTGCATTTTGGTCGTAACATTCATATTGGTTCAAATGACAATAAAGAACCATTGGGAAGAATGTTCAAAATTATTAGATTCCTTTCATGATCAAAGGCATGGGTTGGGTTGAAGAAATAAAAAGAGAAGCAATAAAAAATACTATTTTCCAAGTTTTTCTTTGATTTTTATAGTTGTAGGACTCTGTACAGATATAAACAGGGTGAGATATTGATGGATGAGTAATGTCGTGAAATATATTTTGAATTTAATTTATTTGGGGTTGATATTACCTCTTCATCAAAATTTATATGTATTTTTCTTTATCAAACTAGGAAAACCTCAACATTTGGGGTGTTTTGAGTTGAAATGTGATTTATCCCACTTTCCAATTTGGGAAAAGCATTAAAATTGGCAAAGAGTGAGGTCCCTCTATGAATAATAAATTCCAATTGGTTTGAGAGTAAGGAGAGATTTCAGTTGAGATAATATGGAAGCCATAGCTAGGCATCTCTATGTGATGGGTTGGTTGTTAAGGGAAAATGGATGTAAAAGAGACATCAAAAGTTGATTTGGTTAGATTCTGATGGTTTCTTTTGTGTTTTGGTATAGGGATATAAGTGTTAAAGGTGGAGGAGTTTGGAGACACCTTAAACTAATGATTTCTTAAGAAACCTAGCTTCTTTGGCCTAATTAGGTCTATGGACATGGTATTCATTTGATACCGTACTTGTGTATTCAAGAAGCCTAATGGGAAATATTTCTGAGGGATCCAAAATGGTATTAAAATATTTTCTTAGGTTTTGGGATTGTTTGGGAATTATTGGATTTGCGGAGCCGAAATTGGGAAAGGTGACCTACAAAAAAACTAGGCCTTATTGGGTGAAAATAGACCTAAGTGACAAGTGAATTCTATAGGGTAGGGTTGATTCAAACCCTATTTATTATCCTATAACTCCTTGGAAGGGAAGTCTGACTCATCTTTGAAAGTATTTGGGAAGGAAAAATTATTCAACCTACATTAGGAACATCTTTCCAAGGGCATTTTTGGAGAAGATAAGAGGAAAGTTGTACTTTTGATCAAGGGATGATCCAAATTGAATAGTGCCTCTAATTATGAGAGATATACGAGACTTTGCATTAGAAAGGTGTCTCGTAGGACCAGGAGGATTACCAATGGGAACCTTTGTAAAGGATAGGGATGTCTAAGAGAAGGGATTGATAGGTGAAAGAGAAAATTTGAGTTCCTTGAGCCACTTTGCATCACTTCCCTTCATTTCCACATATTCTTCTCTCCCCCTTTGACATCAATGAAAAATATGTATCATTTTTTATTTTGCCATTTTTTTTGTCATCTCAATGTCTAGTTCATTTTTCCTTATATATTTCTTCTATCTTGTTGACCTCAAGATTCTTTCTTACACATAGCTCAAAGAAATCCAATATAGATCAAATAATTAACTCACTTATTCCTACACTTATTTGTATCTTACTGCAAATAATTAACTTTAGATCAGATAAATTTTAATCACCATGCTTATTGCTTCTCTTGAATAGTAGCCTCAAGACATGAATCTATCTAGAATGGTATCTTCATGAAACTCTTCTGGATTAATGCACCATTCTACATCTTATTTTTGAATAGCATGATCATGTCCTCTTGAATTTCCTTTATATTTTAATGAAGTAGATCCCATATCTCTTGTAGCCTTGTTCTTCTTTCTTCTTCTTCTCTTCTTATACAACTATTAGCCATTTCTTTTATCCTTCTCTTTTTGTTTTTATTCAATATTGTCTTAAACATTATTGTCTACCTTGTCTTTTATTTTTCTTTTACTTTGACCATTTCTTCTCATTCTCATATTTTTTACTTTAATGTCATCAATATCCACTTCCTTACTTTTGAAACTTCCAGTAATAAGTTCAGATATGTTGCATTTGATTTGCAAAAAAATTCTCTTTATGCTCTTTCATTTCTTCTTAACTAAATTGTCTTGCAATGTGGCCAAATTTATTAAATCCAAAACATCTGCCATTTTACCTTTTAATATTTTCAATCACTTTTCTCACACCATTACATATGCTTGGATCATGATCATGCCTTCTATGATCAAAACATAGATATCCTTTTGTGCAATCCTCTTCTTTGTGTCCATCTTTGTCAAAATACTTACCTATGAACTTCTTAGGATTTCTTACTAAATTTTTCTTGATCTATTTCTTATTTTTCCCAAAGTTGGATCTTTTTATGTTTTGTGTGGAGAACTCTCACTTCTCTAAAACAATACCAATTTTATTTTTTAACCTTCAGAAATAAATTCCAACAAATCACTCCACAAATATAGAGGCATAATGTTCTATCTTTTTACAAGAAAAAAAATTAAAAGCCATTTTCCTTTGTACTAACCAGATCCTTTTTAAATTCTCCTTACCATTGGTTCTTTAATTTCTAGAAGCTCTATTTCTTCTTCTTCAATCTCTCTTATTTCCATTCCATATTTTCATACTCTTCTTATAGATCTTTCCCCTTGATATGATCTAGATGCATGTCTCTTCTTGATGTACTAGCCTTGAAAGATAATTTAACTTTAGTTAGACAATCACCAAACTCACTTATCTCAAAAGAGATAGATTAACAACCAATGTATCTCTTATACCCATATAAATGGTTATTATTTTCTTAATAGTAGGAAAATTTCTTTTGTAAGTTGGGGGCAAAGATCTCAGTACCTTTGAAATAATTTTCCCTTCATCCAATACACATCTAGCACATCTTATCCTACAAAATAATTCATTTATCTTAAACATATAATATTTGATACTCTCATCCTCAAACATTCTTAGATATTCATACCTTCCATTTATGCTTTATAACATAGAAACACATGCATCACCTGTTAGAATGCTTCAGAGATAACTGAGAGGGGGGGGTGAATTAGTTATCTGCAAATTTAAATCTTTATCTTATACTTATTAATCCAGATTGATACAAAGTAAATGCACATACAGATAACACTTTACACAACACATCAATTTGGTTATGGGAAAACCAAATGGTAAAAACCCTGGTGGGAATTAGTACCCACAAAGAACTATACTGTTTATAGTGATCCTCGTTAAAAGATCTTCCAACCCTGTTAGGAGTTGTACATTACAATGCAGTAGTATAGTGACCTGGTTAAGTGTCAGACCTTGTTAGAATTCTTTCACAATAACCCTATAAGGGTTGGAGGACTCACTATCCAAGTGGTGAAGGCTACAACCTTCTAGTTATTTGATACACACTGTATCAACATGATGAACTGCTGTTTGTGACACTGCTTGTCTAATCAATTCCTTTTATGCGCTGATGCTTTAGCCTCTTGTAAAGCACTATAAAAATATTATCTGTATTCTAAATGATTCAACTTCACTCTCTATATTATCAACATATGATAAATATAGCTCTACTGCTTTAACACTCTGCTCTGCTTTTCTAATCTTTGGCTTTCGCAACTCTTCTTATCACAAATGACCTTCTATAAGTACATACACCAAGTATGAGATCATGGGACCTGTAGGACAACTCTTATTAACATCCTTGTCGGCTCTACTAAGCATGCAAGCATAATTACAACCACGCAAGTCAATGCTGAGAAGACGTGTTGCTTCACAAGTCGGCTTCACCAAATTAACCATAACTTTGTAATCTTCTTGAAACACATATTGCACCTCTAGAAAAATATCAAAAACACATAACTAATCATGAATATACACATGCATATCCTGAAGATAGGCACAACTCAATAAACACGTTACATATGTCAACCTTAAACCGTTATTCCTCCAAAACTATAACCATCAATAACAGAATTACATATCTTTACTGGAACTTCATATCTGGGTTTGCGTGTATGAACATAGCATAGTAAAAATGTCAAAAACATGTATCTATCCATGCTATTCTTCATGTCATCATATTCATAAGTACATATAGAAGTACTACTGTGTATTATATGTTGTCATCAATGACAAACATACAATCAATCAACTATTCAGAATCAAATCTCCAACAATCTCCCCCTTTGGCATTGATGGCAACATATGATATAAAAACAACTTCTGTTCATGGTGTCTTCTTTCTTTTACAATCTTCTCAATATCCTCAACAAAGATTCATCTACACTGTTGTAGTTTCATGTACTGTGTATTCTCTGAACACTCCCCCATTGTCATGCTTCCCTATTGTGTTCCTTTACTCCCCCATAGTATAAGCTCCTTGTATGTGTTCCTTGTTTGTCTTGTTTTTACTGGAAGATACTCCCCCATTCGCATCAATGACAAAGGGTCCCAGAAACCATTTTGCACAGGTACTACTCCAGAAGTAGAGTAGTCAACCATTCATCAGTCACACAGGACTGATGTACTTGCTACCTTTTCTAATTAGACTTAGGAGAGGGAATCACTCCCAACTTCTCCCTTATATACTCAAAAGTATCCTTTGCTAAAGGCTTCATGAAAATGTCTGATAGTTGATCTTTTGTGTTTACATAATCGAATGTTACTTCCTTGTCTACAACTTTTTCTCTCAGAAAGTGATACTTGATGGGTAAAAGCACAAAATTGTGTCACATTTTAGGACAACTTATCAGCACAGCTGAATTTGAGTATTTCTAACTAAATTATTTTTTTTCAAACATATGGTCTAGCTAGATTCACTCTAGCTAAGTTAGATAAGTTCTTCACCTTTTCCAATTGGAAATATCTATTAAATGCATGTTTTATAACAATTACTAAAGAAATAAAATTATTTTAGAAAAGCGACGTTTCAATAACTCTTACTCTTTTTAATGATTTTTTTTACAAATATAAAAATACTCTTTTTTAGAGCACAGAGTCAAGATTATCATCATATAATTTTTATAGTATTTTAATTAGATCTAATATATTATAATTTCAAAATACTACAAGTAGGTATTTTAACATTCGAGAACAAGATGCTTCAAAAATAGAAAAAAATAGTAAAGCTTATCAAAAAAATTGAAAATTTATATTTAACACTAGAGGAGAGAGTTATCTTCAAGAGTGTGTAATTTATTTTCTAAATAATGTATATTTGATAGGGGAAATTTGACGCGAGATGAAAACTGTCGATTTTAGGTATGTTCGACTTTGAGTAGTTATAACAAAGAAAATATACATTGAAAACTATTTTTTCTTCTTTTCTGCACTAGCTATACATTTTATCTATGACATATTTTGAAATCAAAGGAAAAAGAGATTATTTGCATATAATTTTTTGGTGCGGACAAGACCCTCATTTTTTAGCAAGTAAAAAATGGACTTAAAAAATTTTAAAACTATGTGAATTCTTGTTCAAAAAAAATAAAAAAAATTATAGCCATAAATTTCATCCACTTTTACACATTTCATTTGTTTACATGATCTCCAAATTTTAAACATAAATGCCATTTTTATGTCATTAAATTTAAAAGTTTTGTGTGTTGTTGACCTTTTCCTTTATAAAAGTGTGACACATCTTTGTACTTTTACCCTGATCTCTATGTGTTTTGTCTTTGTGTGCATTACAGGGTTCTTACACATGTTAATAGTACTGGTTTTGTCATAGTGAATAACAACAGGATATTCAACTTGAATACCAAAGTCTTTAACCATCTGTTTGATCCAAACAATTGTTGTACAATTCAGTGCTGGTACAACATATTCTGCCTTTGCTGTTGACTAAGAAATATAGTTTTTCTTCTTGCTTGTCCAAGATACTAAATTTTCTCCAAGAAATACTCCTCCCCCTAAAGTGCTCTTCCTATCATCAATACAACCTGCCCAATCTGCATTAGTATACACATGAAGTTGTGTATTCTCTGATTTAGGATACCATAAACTATAGTCTAGAGTTCCCTTAAGATATTTGAATATCCTCTTGTTTACCATTAAGTGATTATGCTTGGGTTCAGCTGGAAATCTTCCAACAATGCCAACTACATTAGATATGTCAAGTCTTGATTGAGTTAGATAAATAATATTTCCAATCATAGATTTATACAATGTTTTATCAACTGTTGTGGAGTCATCATCTTTTGAAAGTTTACTTCCTATGATCATAGGAGTGCATAGTAGCTTGCAATCCTCCATCTTAAAGGTTTTCAATATTTCCTTTACATATTTTGACTGATTAATGAATATTCCTTTGTCTTTCTATTTTACATTTAATCCCAAGATAATGTCATTACATTTAATGAATATACTAAGATTGACATTACCTCCAAAGATAATGTCATCAACAAATATGGCAACTAATAGTAATCCATCAGGTGTTTCTCTTATGAACAAGTTGTAATTTTCTGCTCCTTTCTTGAATCCAATCTTGGTGAGATAACCATCTAGTCTCTCATACCACTCTCTTAGGGCCTGTTTAAGTCCATAAAGTGCTTTCTTTAGTCTCCATACCATGTCTGCTCTATCTGTAAGGTTAAATCCTTTAGGCTATTCTATGTAGACTTCTTTTAAGTCACCATTCAAAAAGGCTGATTTGACATCCATTTGATAAACTTTAACGTCTTTTAATGTTGCATATGCCAAAAATAATTTTATGGCTTCCATTCTACTCACAGGGGAAAATGTATCAGTGTAGTCTATTCCTTCTCTCTGTGCATATCCTTTACATACTAATCTTTCTTTGTTTCTTATTACTGTACCTTCTTCATTCATTTTATTTCTAAAAATCCACTTTCTTCCAATTACATTTTTATCACTTGGTCTAGGAACCAATTCCCATGTGTCATTCTTGATTATCTAATCTAGTTTTTCTTTCATTGCATTTTTCTAGTCAGAATCATTACAAGCATCTTCAACACTTAAAGGTTCAATCTATGAAAGTAAACATACCTCTTCATCCACTATTTGATTCTTTGCTTTTGATCTGGTCAAAACATTGCTGCTCTGATCTCCAATGATATCATTTTTAGAGTGGTATCTGGATGTAAATTTAGGAACCTTAGGTGTGATTTCTTCCTTTATAATCTGTTGTTCTTCATTGCTTGAATCAAGGTCATTGTATGCGACATAAATGCAATCAAACATTTCTTCAATCATAGTATCTTCACTGTTAGGTCTGGGTTCTTCTTCAATCAAAGGTGCATAATAATTATACCTTTCTTGAATCGTAAAATTCTCATCAATCTTAACATGTGTTCTTTCAATTATCTTCTTTGATCTTAATTCAAAACATCTGTAAGATTTTATTTTTGTAGAGTAACCAAGAAAAATACCTTCATCACTTCTAGCATCAAACTTGCCAATACTGTCATCTCTCTTGATGTAATACTTGCTGCCAAATATTCTGAAGTATTTTACTGTAGGTACATTACCAAACCATAGTTCATAGAGTGTCTTGTCCACGCCTGGTCTCAATTGAGTTCTATTGATAGTATACACTGTTGTTTTCACTGCATCTCTCCAATAGGTGTGTGCCACTTTTCCTTCAATTATCATGGTGCATGTTGTATCCAGTATAATCCTGTTCCTCCTTTCTGCAATTTCATTTTTTTGAGGTGTTCTATGGGCACTCAACTACCTTTTTATTCCATGTCCTTCACAGTAGTCATAAAAATGGTCAGAGGTGAATTACCCTCCTCTATCTGATCTTAAACATTTGAATTTAAGTCGAGATTTATTCTCTACCTTAGCTTTGAATATTTTGAACTTCTCAAAAGCTTCTAACTTTTCTTTTAAGAATGCAACCCACATCATCCAAGAAAAATCATCAACAAACAAAATAAAGTACCTTACACCATAGTATGATCTTGTTTGAGTAGGACCACATAAATCTATATGCACTAAGTCCAACTTGTTTTCAGCTGAGGTCTGCTTGCTTTTGAATGAACTCCTTACATGTTTACCCATAACACATTGCTTGCATATTGTCTCAACTGGTCTTGCAATGCTTGCTAGGTCTCTAACTACCTTGACATTACTGATCTTTACAATATTGTCAAAATTGATATGACATAATCTCTTGTGCCATAACCAACTGTCATCTACTTTTGCAACAAAGCAACTTACATCTAAATTGAGCTGAAAAACATTACCTTTTGTTTTAGAGCCTGATGAAATCATGTCTCCATCATTGTTTCTAATAATGCACTTGTTGTCTTTGAACTCCAAATGATATCCTTTATCAAGTAGTTGTCCAACACTTAGTAGATTATGGTGCAAACCATCAACATATAGAACATCACCTGTTTTGTTCTTTCCATCCAAAGTGATGGATCCTCTGCCTATGATAGGTTTAGGAGTGTTATCTCCAAATCTAACAATACCACCTTTGTACTTGTCTAGTTGAAAAAATCTATCCTTATCACCTATCATGTGATGTGAGCATCCACTATCAATGATCCAATCAGTTCTGACATTTGCTTTGGAAATTAAGGCTAATTCATGATCTTCTTCTTTATCTGTAATTTCTATATCTTCAAGCAATCTTTCCATGTCTTTAAGGGAAATGAATCCAATTTCATCTTCTCCTGAATCTTCATCAATTACACCTTCTTCAGCATGGTAACATTCCTTCCTATATTTAGGTTTGTAATCAGATCTGAACTTCTTGA
>MU225126.1:845427-872237 GCA_018584345.1 Thuja plicata
CCTTTTCCTTTCTTTTCTCTCTTAGCAATCATGGCAATTATCTCTTCTAATTCTTCATCAGTTTCTTCATTCTCATTATGACTAGAGATGTGTGAGGATTTCTTACTATGGATTGAAGCTTTGAAGGTTGTTTCATTCCTAGGTTCATTCTTCAATCTTGATATCTCAAGTGCAGAGATCTTGCTGATCAAAGTCTCTCTCTTGAAGTCTTGTGAGAATTGCATAGTTTCTTCTAGAATACTGATCTTGTTTTCATATTCTGATGTCAAAGTATTTAATAGCTTATCCATTATATCTTCTTCTGATATTTCACCACCATTGTTCCTGATTCTGGATACTAATTCATTTATCCTTTGATTGTAAGCTCTAATGTTTTCTTCTGGTAACATCTCAAGACTGTTGTATTTCTTCTTCCATTTCTTCCTCTGTGCATTCTTTACTTGAACATCTCCTTCGAAGATGTCTTCTAAATACTTTGATATGTTATAAGATTTGTCAAATTTCTTGATTTCAAAAAATTCACTGTCAGATAAGGTGTTGATTAGGGCTTCTTTGGTGATTGCATTATTGGTAAATGTTTCCTTCTATCTTCTAGTATCATCATCCTTTGCAAGGTCTTTCAGAGATGGAATTACAACTTCTTGTGTAGTAATTTCAAAGATCTCAAATCCAATGCACTGTAGATGTGTTATCATTTTGTTCTTCCAATCCATATTGTTCACTCCATAGAACTTAGGGCTTTCTTTTCTGAAGTATGCCATCTGATCTACCTTAAGCTATTAGGCTTTCTCTCCAAGGTACTTGGCTCTGATACCAATTGTTAGAATACTTCAGAGATAACTGAGGGGGGGGGTGAATCAGTTATCTGCAACTTTAAATCTTTATCTTATACTTATTAATCCAAATTGATACAAAGTAAATGCACATACAGATAACACTTTACACAACACATAAATTTGGTTACGGGAAAACCAAATGGTCAAAACCCTAGTGTGAATTAGTACCCATAAAAAACTATACTATTTATAGTGATCCCTGTTAAAAGATCTTCCAACCCTGTTAGGAGTTGTACAATACAATGCAGTAGTATAGTGACCTGGTTAAGGGTCAGACCCTGTTAGGATTCTTTTACAATAACCCTATTAGGGGTGGAGGAATCACTGCCCAAGGACTTACTATCCAAGTGGTGAAGGCTACAACCTTCTTGTTATTTGATACACACTGTATCAATAGGATGAACTACTATTTGTGACACTGCTTGTCTGATCAGTTCCTTTTATGAGTCGATGCTTTAGCCTCTTGTAGAGAACTACAAAAATCCTCTCTATATTCTAAAAGCTTCAAATTCACTATCTATATTATCGACATATGATAAATATAGCTCTACTGCTTTAACACTCTGCTCTGCTTTTCTAATCTCTAGCTTTCGCAACTCTTCTTATCACAAATGACCTTCTATAAGTACATACACCAAGTATGAGATCATGGGACCTATAGGAAAACTCTTCTTAACATCCTTGTCAGCTCTACTAAGCATGCAAGAATAATTACAACCACGCAAGTCAATGCTAAGCAGACGCATTGCTTCAGAATTTGGCTTCACCAAATTAATCATAACTTTGTAGTCTTCTTGAAACACATCTTGCGCCTCTAAAAAAATATCAAAAACATATAACTAATCATGAATATACACATGCGTATCTTGAAGATAGGTGCAACTCGATAAACATGTTACATACATCGACCTTAAACTGTTATTCCTCCAGAACTGTAACCGTCAATAATAGAATTACATATCTTTACTGGAACTTCATATCTAGGTCTATGTGTATGAAAATAGCATAGTAAACATGTCAACAACATGTATCTATCCACACTGGTCTTCATATCATCATATTGATAAGTACATACAGAAGTACTATTGTGTATTATATGTTGTCATCAATGACAAACATACAATCAATCAACTGTTCAGAATCAAATCTCCAACATCACCTTCATGCATGGTTTATAGATTTGTCTAAATATAATGTCCAGTCTCAACCTCCATTACATTGGTATATTATATAAATGTTAGAGCACTTAGTAGGGATTCCCTTTCTCTAATGTTATACACAAACTTATTCTTCTCATTTGGTATAGTTATAGATAGATATGAAAGAGGAGTATAAGATTAATTTTTGATGGTCCAATATTCTTCTCCAGTGCATCTTAGATGAGTGATCTTTAATCCTTTCCATAAAGTGTAGTTTGTTCCTTCAAACCCAGAATTATCATTATTAGTTTCCATAAGTGATCTCCGTCAAAATATAAGGCTTCCTTAAAGGGACCAAATTTTTTATACCAATTGTAGATAATATGGAAATGAAAAACAATGATGGGAAGATGTGAATTAGTTGTTCCTAAACCTTCAACTCCAAATCCTTAGTTCTTAAAATATTTTAACTCAAGTACCCTTAATTCTTGTTTAATTGAAGGAAATGTGACACTTACATGCATACACAAATCATAATATCATCCACACAACTAGACAAAATATTTTTATCTTAGAAACCTTGTTAGGGGAAAAAATATGGTGTAGCTGATTACCCATAATAATAAAATACCTTGTTAGAATTTAACCTTATTCCAATGTATCGAGAATGCACATGAATTCATGCTCACTTCCTAGAGCTCACTACTCAACTTAAAATCCTTGGGCTATAACCCTAAGGAAGGTTCACTACCTTACAATTTTATGAGTATAATGATATTTGAATTCTTAAGAATTGTCTAAGTGACATCTACCTTATGTCTGATACAAATCCAATATAGAAAAATGTAGATCTCTTTTCAACCCCTTGTTGAAACACTTATGATCCCCTATGGATAAGGCTATTTCTCTACTAGAAACCTCTAACTTGCATATCTATGATTGACACCTTCAATTTTCCCTAATTCACCATTTTACATTAAGAACTAGGTCAAAAAAAAATAATTCACCATCTCTTCAAATCAAAGGAAAAAATATATTGATTCAAATCCTTCTCTTCTCATCAAATCATAGCCACAACCTAAAATAATTACCTCAAGATCATATATATTCCAAATTTCATGATTTAGCACTTGCACAACATGATTTCTAACTAAGTCAGCTAAGAGAGAATATAATAATAAGAATATTACTATTCACAAAAAATCTTGCCAACCTGATCCTTTTGACTCATGTATATATCACCAAATCATCAAGCACATACTTCAAGAACATCCTATAAAATCATGATAAAAAACAAACACTCAAATCCTTTGCATCGATTTGATTTGTCAACTCTTTTCCACCAAACTTGAAGAATACTATCAATAATTATTTGAGACAATAAGATCATACCTTGTGGATTTCAAAAGTACAAACCCTCTAAATTGAAGATATCTAAGAATGTGTCAAATACACTCCTAATTTCACTAAAAAAAAATTCAACCTGATTGCATACACTAAACATTTTTTCATCTTCTTATTAACACATTTTGTCACCCTATTTGCTATTCACCTTCTATAACCTTATTACCTATCCGAATGATAATGAAACCTTATGTATATTTGGGTGAATGTAGTAAGTACCTTCATCATCCTTTCTCTACATGCACAACATCTTCTATGAAATATCCACTTCTTACCAAACCTTTTAACATTCCACCCCACTTGCTAACATGAAATAGTTAATGTTAGAAATAATAAAATAAATTTTAAAATCACTTCCTCTAATCAATTCTTATACTATTTTAACATTAATTCCAACACAGTAATCTTCAATCTTTGTGAATATGTCAAAATGGTCATATTTTTATTACTTTGGTTTATTCCCATTTGACTCTTATTGATAGGGAGGACCTAGTTCTCTTCCTCTACCTCAACTAAATTTAGTTTATTCGTTCCTATTTACTTCACAAGATACCTTCTCTCTTTGTTCACTCAAATTATGATTCCCAATAAATTTGAGTTTGCTCCCATATTTGACTACAAACTTATAACTTTTATGTATTTTCTGCACTAACTTCAAGTCATTCTTTTAGAAATGAATCAAGTCTCCTATTCTTGTCAAAAACCCTAAACCTCCACTGGGACTCCTTCCCCACCCAATAATTTCTTTGTTGCTTGTAAAATTTATATCTTTTATCCTATTATGCCTTAGGTCTCCAGTAGTTCTAATTTTAGTGTTTTCAAATTCTAATTTGAAAATTTGAAAAACAACCTCCTAAAAAAATCATCATTTTGAACACCCATTTTGAATACCTAGAATATTTGATAGGTATTGGATCTTCAATCCTCCATACAATTCCCAAACACTAAACAACCTATAGAGGCCTAATTGCAGCCTTAAACTAATACTTTACATCATAAAACTATGAGATTGATTTAAAGGGACTTCACCTCGAGTCTATGCTTAGTTCTAATCCCCATTCAACCTTATAATAACATGGATTTCATTTCACAATCCACTCTTGGAAGAAATAAAGTATGCAACACAAAATCCCTAGCTGAGCTTTCACTGTGCTTGTCTAGGGCATGATCTCAAAATATAGGTTTTGAGTTTTCTAACATGCCACCAAAAGGAAAAGAATTTACATAGCCTCCACTCAAAGACCTGTAATGACCGTGAAGATTCCATAATGGAGCTTTGAATATGAGGCATTCTTTTACCAAGACCCAAGAACTGCCAATCAACATAGTTTTTGTTGTTGCTTTTTTATTTGAGAAATAAACATGTACAAAAAGGAAACCCCAAAGAACACAGAGGAATTAAATACCCTATTACAACTATTTACATTAAAAAATAGATTTAATCTATTATACATTATTTTCTTAAGATACAACATGACTGTGCTCAATTTCTCAAAAAGATGGTAACTGTTTAATTAGAGAAAAAAATATCAAAATGAAACCAACCTCTGAATAATGACTTGAGAGGTTTTATCCATGCATCCTCAATTTTATTTCATTCTATAGTGTGTTCCCTTAACTAACTTGGCACAAAAATGCACTATGCTAACCAAATGTTGTCAAGGAAGTTTCAAAAGTTGCTCTGGTAACTTTTTGCAACTTTTACAACATGGATTCTACCAATACATCTACCCAATCTATAGGTGAAGAATTAACTCTTCAGACACCCAAAAAATTTCCATCACAAAACATCACACCCTAACCCTATGAAATTATTTTACATGATGTTCTAAGATTTGGTGAATGGGCATATTCAACAATTTCTTGACAAAGTTACAAACAATAACCAAAAACACTTCAAGCTCCATCCTATCCCCCTAAAGGAACCCTAAATTCCTTATTCCAATCATGACCTTCAGAAGGTATTACAAGACAAAATTTGAGGGCATATCACTTAAAACCCTAGGTGCTTCCACACCATTCTCCCAAAAATATAAAATCTCAAGTCATAGGGGGTGACAACAGTATGGGGACTATACCCATATTTTTGAAATATTCTTCAATGACCCAAGTGGATTCAGATTCATATGATCCACTCAATTTAATCAGGTTTTCCATGTAGATCTTGTTCCTGGTTCTTTTTGCAACTCTAGTCCCCATAACTTTCTCTGCTTTAGGTTTGAGTGGGGTAGGCCATTTGTGTAAGTTAGAGGTCACTTGGTGAATACTAGGTTCCTAATTATAATTATCCATACTCATAAATTTATATGTTACTACATCAACTACTTTGAAAATAGGAGATAAAGCCACTTTTGTAGGCAAGTCAATATTATATGCATTGTGGCAATATTTCTCAAAGATTTCACCTGGGCTGAGCCTTGTCAAATGTAGCTATCTAGGGAACAGGTTAAGTAATATTTCCTTGTTTAGATGCACCATGATTAGATCACCCACCTTGAACTATATATATTTCTTCTTTATATCTACCATATCCATAATCTTTTGGCTATTCTCTGTCAAAGTCTATTTAACCTTCTCATGAACTTTCCTCATTGACTAGAAAAATCCTCTACATAACCACTTATAATCTCTAATCCTATAATATATTTGAGCTCCATTATACCCATAGGAAGTATACAATACAAAATTTTAAATGGATTTTTCATGTTGTCTTATTCAATGTCATTATAAGAAAATTCAACTTGGTGAATTACTTAGTCCTGTGCTTAATCATGTTTCTTAGTTAAGCATCTTAAGAGATTTACTACACTTTTGTTAACAAATTCTATCCTCCCATTTGTTTGGGGATGATATGCATACCCAAATGAGAGATTATTACCAAGTTTTTTCCACAAAGTTTTCCAAAAATGGCCAAAGGATTTAGAATCTTTATTAGAAAAAATATTTATTGGAAAACCATGAATCCTAATAACTTCCTTAAAGAAAAAGTTTTGAATTTTACATCCATGTTGAGTTACCTTACAAGGAATAAAGTGGGAAACCAAAAACACTACCAAATATACTTTTGGTCGTAGGGAAACCAACTACAAATTCCATGCTAATGCATTCCCATGGCCTAGTGGGAATGGGTAAAGGCTGATATAGCCTTGCATTCAAGGATGTTTCCTTTTATTTTTTTCATACAACACAACATTCTACTTACTTTATTATATCGTTTTGCATCTTAGGCCAATAATAAAACCTCTTTACTAACTCCAATATTTTGTTTAACCCAAAGTTCCCTCCTATACTCCCATGGTTCTTTTTTATTATTATATTTTACCTCATGGATCCTCTAGAAACACACAATTGACCACCCTTAAAAAAAACTCTATCTTATAAGGTATACTCTACATATTCATTGTGAAAATCATTTTGAAAGATCTCATATACTTGATAAGCTACAGAAAAATTGTCATATTTTGTGTATAATTATTTGAAGCTATCAATCCTGATACTTTTAAGATGAACTTCTTGAATAGTCGGGGCCCTTCTACTTAAGGCATCAATAACCTTACTACTTTGGCCCTTCTTATGCTTAATAATAAAGTTATAGGATTGCAGATAATCTTCCTTGTTAATATGCATGTGTTTTAGTTTGTCATGAGAATTCAATAAGCTAAAATCTTGCTTATCTATGTAGACCACAAACTCTATTCGTGAGAGATAGTACCTCTATTTTCTTAAGGATTGAACATGATCATACAATTCCAAATAATAATATGAATACCTTATTTATTATTTATTAATATTTTCACTGAAAAGGGCCACATGTTTGCACTCTTGACTTAAGACCACACTTATTGCAGCATTGCTTGCATCACATTTAATTATGAAGAGATTTTTAAAACTAGGTAGCACAAAGATAGGTTGAGTGGCCACCTTATCCTTCAATTATTAAAATGATTTTTTTTTTTTATTCTATTTGTTGGAACTTAGTCTTAGTACCCCCTTTTATGGTGTCTAGCATGGGTGAACACATTCCACTAAAATTCCTAATAAACTTGCTATAAAATTCAGCCAAACCATGGAAGCTTCTCACTTCATTAGTTCTCTTACCTATGGATACCAACTGCTAATTACCTCTACTTTTGATGGGTCCATTTTCAAATCACCTTAAGAGACTAGAAAGACAAGATACACTAATTCATCTTTCAATTATTCACACTTGTCCAAATTTATGGTTAGAATTTCCTCGTGTAAGCTCTTCGATACAATTTTTTAGATGTTCAGGATGCTCTTCTTTTGTTTTAGTTAAAACCAATATGTCATCTAATTAGACAACTATAAGCTTAATCATGAAGTCCTTCAAGACCTCATTAATTAACTTCATAATAGTACTAGGGACATTGGTTATCCCAAAAGGCATAAACAACTGCTCATATAACCTCTTTGTAGTTTTGAAAGTTGTCTTCCACTCATCTCTCCTTGATTCTAGTTTGGTGATCTAGGCACTTTTGAGGTCAATTTTGGTGAGGTACCTTGCACCTCCTACACAATCCATAAGATCTTCAATTCATGGTATAGGAAAATTTTACCTAATAGTAATTATATTTATTTCTATATAATCAATCCACAATCTTTAAGAGCCCCCCTCTTAGGTTCTAACACTCTAGAAACTACACATGGACTGATTATTTTTATAATCAACCCACTATCATGTAATTATATCACCTTCCTAGTTACCTCTTCATTTTTTTGGGGTGTCATTTTATATGCTTTTTTATTTGGTATGGAAGACCCTGCTAAAATGTCTATTTTATTAAATATAGGCCTCTTTGGTGGCAAAGTAGAAGGTTTCCTATCACTTACTATGTCCCTAAATTCATCCAACAAAATTTTCACCTCTTTTGGGATTTACACCTTTCTTTCTACCTTCTCTTCATTCGGCTTCAATAACAAAAAATATCCTACCCCATCACCTTCTTTGAGCGTATTGAAGAACTATTTTTCCCCAACTAATAGGACCTTAGGGCCAATAGGTTTAACTTATTCCTCATCAAATATGGAATTGATTCTAAAGGTAACCCCATCCTTTTGAAATTCATAAGAATTCTTTGCCCCATCATGGATTTCTTTCCTATCATACTAACATTGGTTTCCTTAAAGGTTGCAGACATCCATGGGTAAAACATCACACAAAACCTTATCCTATTATCCCCCTATAGTAAATTCCACCCAAGCCTGTTCATTGAGTAGTACATGCTAACCCACTTTTAGCCAAGTGGATTTATAGTGGTAGCTATGGGTAACTATCTGCAAATGTAGATTCCTAACTACTTCTTATGAGATGATATAATATATGGAACCTGAATTAATGAAAACTTTACATACCCAACCCAAAATATTGCATCTAATTCTGACTAATGACCTCCTTTGGCTTGGTTTTTCATCCATTGGCTCTTTGATCATAATTATACTTAGTATGAGGTTCTCTCTAACCTCTGAGTCAAAATTAATCTTTGGTAACTTTACACTTGTATTTTATTCTTGAATATATTTCACTCTCCTATCCCCTAATTTCTATGAGGAAGCCTTCTTTCGACATCTAAAAGTGGGTGTCCAATTTTATTACAATTATCACACTTCTTGGTGGAGAAGTAGGATTATCTTCCTGACCAACTAGACCTTCCTTTTCTAATATTTGATCCCCTTCCTATATAGCTTCCTTTGCTACTAGAATCCCAACTCTTCTCTATCAACTTAGATTCTCCTTGGGACCTATCTTCTATTCTCCTACCACAAAAACCACCTCTATGTCCTCTACCATCTCTGTAACTTCCTCTACCTCTATGGTTTTTGTCATGCTTCCTTCTTCTCTTTTCTTTCATCTTAAGTGCCAACTAATAGCACCTTTGAACTCTAGCAAGACTCAACAAACTAATTTCTTCTTGTATGATCCATATTAGTCCATTCAATTTTCAATCCACCTTGATACTCTCCTCTTCTTCCTAAAATTAATGTCATCAATGTCCTTTTTCCATAAAATTATATCTCTTTTGTGTAGTTGAATTTTATAATCTTCTAGCATGTAGGTTTCCTTAATATTACCTACCATACCTTTCCAAGTAGTAATAGGATTCTTTCCCTCCTACTAGCTCTTGATTCGTAAAGACTTCCACTAACTTAGAGTGGCTCCTCTTAGCCTAGACTTGGTTACCTTGACCTTCTTTGCATCACTTACATCATCACACCCAAAATTATTTTGTATCCCTTCAATCCATTCCATCACCATATTTGGTTCCATATTTACACTAAAGAGTGGAACCCCTTCAAATGTAGTTCCACCTATAGCTTTGAGGCCTCTAAGAAAGGGTTCTTCTTATAAAACATGGTCTAGTTTACGTACTTATTCATCCTCTTCTATAGCTTTATTTGTTTTCTTCTTGTTAATTTATCTTCACACTGATCTTCTTAGTCTTTACTTCTATATCACCCAACTTTATTTCAAACTGCTCCAATATTTCCTTTAGTAACCTATTGTCTTTTTCTTGGTCTTCAAACTTATTTTCCAACTCTACATTTGTCATCATGTTAGATTCACCAATTGATTCAATATATGACATATAATATCTTCTTGCCCAAATTATTAGGCTTTGATACGTCTTTGATAGGGAGGACCTAGTTGTTTTCTTCCACCTCAATTGAATTTAGTTCATTCCTTTATATCTAATTCACAAGACATCTTCTCTCTTTGATTAGTCAAACTATGCTTACCAATTAATTTAGGTTTCCTCCCATATTTTACTACAAACTTATCACTTCTATCTACTCTTGCATAAAATTAAATTCATTCTTGTATGAATAAATCAAGTCTCCTAATCTTGTCAAAAACCTAAATCCTCCACTAGGATTGCTTCCCCTCCCAGACATTTCTTCATCACTAGAAAAGTTTGTAGTTCTTTTATCCTATTACGCCTTATGTTTCTAGTAGGTCTAATTTTAGGGTTTTTGAGTTCTAATTCTAAAATTTGAAAAAAAAACTTCCCGAAAAAATTACCATTCTGAACACCCATTTCGAAGACCTATAATATTTTACAAGTCTTGGCTCTTGAATCCTTCGTACAATGCTTTAAACCTAAAAAACCTATGCATGCCAAATTGCATCCTTTAACTTATTCTTCAAATCCAAAAACTATTAGATAGATTTAGAGGGACTTCACCTCGATTATATTCTTATTTTTTTATCCCCATGCAACATTCTATGACACTAGATTTTATTTCCCAATCCACTCTTGCAAGAAACAAAGTCTGCAACACAAAAATCCCTAGTCAGGATTTCATAGTGCTCACCTAGGGAATGCTCTCAAAATATTGGTTTTCATTTTTCTAACATGCCACAAAAAAGTAAAAGACTTTACACAGCCTCCACTAAAATACCTTGAATGACCGTTAAGATTAAACGGTGTATTTTTGAGTCGGAGGCATTCTTTTATCAAGACCACAGAATTGTGAGCGAACACAATTTTGGTTCTTGATTTTATTTAAGAAACAAAAATATTCAAGAATGAAACCAAAAATCACATAGAGGAATTAAATATCCTATTTAAACTATTTAAATAAAATATAAACCATATTAAATATATTTTACACTAGTTTAATAATCTACAGCCTAACTATGCACAGTTTCTCAGTAAACTGCCAACTATTTTATTAGACAAAATTTAATCAAAAGGAAAACAACCTTCATATAGTTCCTTGAGAGGTCTTGTATATGCCTCCTTAAGGTGTTTTCAATCTATAGTGTGTTCCCTTAGATACCTTGTCATTAAAATGCACTATGTTGACCAAATGTTGTCAAGCAAGTTTGAAAAGTTGCACTGGCAACTTTTTGCAACTTTCACAACTTGGCTTCTACCAATACATCTACACAATCTATGGGTACCGAATTAAATATTGAGACTCCCAAAACATTTCCATTAAAAAATATCACACCTTAACCACTATGAACTCATTTAACATGGTGTTCTCACATTTTTTTTAAGTGCCCAATGAGCAATTGCTTCACAAAGTTACAAACAATAACCAAAAAATACTTGAAATTCCATCCTATCCCCCTAATGGACTACTAAATCCCTCATTCCTATCATGACCTTGAAAAGGTCTTACAAGCTGAATTTTGAGGTGGTATCACTTAAACCCCTAGGTTCTCCTACAACCATAATGAAGATGGAGTCTTCGCCTATTGACCTACACTATCTTTCAACTGGTCTAGTTTTGGGTTTTGTTATTTATATTCCTCTCTTCCTCTTTTTATATTATTATTGAGGTTATTATTTCTCATACATATGTGGAGATTCCACGGGGTCTTCACTATAGATTAAATACAAAACCACATACATTCATATTGGGGGGTTTAAAATGGGTAAAATAAGGGAGCAATATATTTCCTAAATAGTGGGAGGGGACTTTTTTGGGGTGAAGACAAGGCGTTTATATAGGAAAATGGGTGTGGGGATTGATTCATGGGTATTTGATAAGGTTGGAAAAAAAAAGTTTGGGGCAATATTTTTTGAAAATAGGGGAATTATTTAGTATACCACAAACACACATGCTATGATTTAGGTTCACTAAGTGAATCCCTCATGGGAGATTTACCTAGTAGGAAAGGTTGGAAGGGGTATTTTTTGGTCAATTCCTACCATTGGTTTCTTGTATATTGGATTGAATCAGGAGTCACTTCTCCTTCTAGCAGTTTCTTCCTCTTCTGTACCTATGGAGGTGGGTATCCTTTTAATTAATGTGGAGAGGGGTTTTGTAGGATATGTTTGGACCTAGTATTAGGAAGTGTTGTTTAATATTACTACTTAGTGTTGGGAGCCATTTTGAAACTCATTTTTAAGGCTTGGGGGTATTTGAAAACCATCCATTACTTCTCATTCTCCTAGATTTTGGGGGAAGTTTAGTTTTTTATAGCCACCTTGATTTTTTTAATCTTTAATCTACTAAAAATGATGGATTGGGAGGTTATTCAAACACATGTTTTAAGTTAATGGATCTCAAAAAAGACATTGAATTGTGCTTTAGGTTAAGGATGCCTCTTAAATTCCTTTGTATTGAGCTATTGGGCCTCAACTTATTGATATTTAGGTTGTTCTTTGCTTGTTTAGTATCTTTAGGTGATTCTTCTTTAGCTATTCTCGTGGTAGAGATATTTAGTTGTGAGATATATTTTACTATTACTTGTTTCAAGGGTTCTAGATAAGCCAAAATCTAGCTGTACAAGGTTTCAAGATCCCTTCAAAACATATTTTATCTTAATAAAAAACAAGGGACAAATCAATTTAATTTGTACATACCAAAAAATAGGACCTATAAACTCTAATATAATGAGTCTCAAGACCCCCTTATCTATTTGTAACCAATTTGACATGGCACAACTCATATAAAATATATCTCAACCTCCAAAAGTATATGATCTAAATTCATATGACTACATTATTAACTTGGTGTTCAACACCTCCTTGGAGATTCGTGAAATGACTTAACTGCCTCATATGGATTAGGTTAATTTGGGTATTTGTATCAAGCATTGAAAGTTCAAGCTTTTGGTGCAATGAAAAATGATTCCAATAATTGGTGTTAGATCTAGGTTCACAGGTTTGTGTCTGCCTTCAGTGGGTGTTGAAGTCTTACTTGGTGCTTAGGGGAACAATGTTGACTTGGTGGTCAAGACATCCTTAGAGATTCGTGACATGGCTTAACCGCCTCCCATGGATTTGATTAAATATGGAATTTGTATAAGGAAATGACAATTTGAGCTTTTGTTGCAAGAACAAATGATTCATACATACCTGCCAATATACAACATAATTAAACACATATTTTATGACATTAATTTCACATAAGTGAAACAAGATATTTCCAAGAGATATCATTTCCATAAATTTAATAGGATCATTAGGATTATTAGGGAGTGGGACACAAAGATATCTCTAAGGATAAATTGCCTATTCTCTTGGATTTGACATTAGGGTATGAAATTTAAGAATAGCCATTAAGAGGTTAGATGGATTTAAGTGATTAAGGTAAAATTAAGCAAGTGCAATGTTTCCAATTCTAGATAAGGGTTGTGACCTACTATAAAATATAGTATGCCATTTTCCTTCAAATAGAAATTTTAAAAACATGTGGTCTATGAAAGTAACTATTTCAAGTAGTTGAACCCAATATAACTCAAATTCACATAAAATTAGTCTAAATAAGTATTATGAAAAGGAAAACATCTTCTTAGTCCAAACCAAACTTGAAGGGTCATGGAATCAATAGAAACATAAATGAAAGTATAAAGCACCTTAATCAAGGATTCTAATTTATCACAAGTGTCTTTATAATTTATCACAAGTATCTTTATACCAATTTGTATGTATAGAGCAATTATTCTATATATAAGCATTTAACATGCATATTTGTTAAATCAGTACCTCACACGTAGATTTGAATTTTTTTTTATCTATAGGTAACGTACACTTATTTATGTCATGTGCATGCATTGAGTTATCAAGTTGATTCAAAGTAATAATGGGTCCTTGTTTAGGTTTAGGTTGACTTTTAAATCATTGGGTATTCAAATATCATTTGGCGCAACAATATTTCTGGGAAAATAATATTAAAGATCATGTTAAGTATTAAATAATTTAAACTATAGTCAATTATATTGTTTGATACACTATAATTAATGCATAATGTTTTAATCTTGTATTTAAAAGAAAATTTGAGACAATATATTCTTGATGATGAAATGCATTTCATCCTACTATTTTACCTAGCAAAGTATTTTCTTCTATAAAAAATATTTTGGAATGGATTAGTGATGTAGGAGCATATAGGGAGTAAGAGAACTCTCACATCACTAAAAACTACCATTTAATTTTTTATAAAAATGGTAGTGTTACTATTTTATGTATGTTTTTATTTGTGCATTCTTGTGCCCAAAAAATAACATGAAGAAATGTAATGAAAAAATATAAATGATTGGTGAAAGAAACATGTTGATATTTTGTATAGTATTGGAGATATTATTTATTTAATGTTAAAAAATTCTATAAAATATTCAAGTTGAATTATGGAACTTTAAATGATCAAATGAGACCTTAATGAAGTCTATTAAAATGATAATGTACATAAAAAAAATAATGAAGACCTCTTGAATATCTTTAGATTAATTTTTTTTCCTCAACAAGGTTACTAGATAAAAATTTAATACCTCTACAAGTTGTGCTACTTAAGGGAGGAAAATTAAAAAATTTAAAATAATCTAGTGGATGTCAAAACCATTTTCGGACATAATTTTAACATATTTATGGGAAGAAGAAATAGAGAAAATAGGTTGGTCATAAATCATAGAGGTGACACCTTCTACACAATTTGAGGATGGTTATAATCCCTATGTTGATGTCGACTTTAGATTTTAGATGTGTATAATGAGAAATGCCATATGGTTGTGTACATATATTATTTTTTAAGCTTTATATTTTTCATTCATTAAGATAATTGAAAGAAGTGTTTATTTATTTCATGTTTATTATTTTTTTTGTTCTTTTTTATTGGTTTCAGAATTTGTAAGGGGAATACCCTTCATTAAGTGGAATTAGAGACAAATTTAGAAAAATCCTTCCATCAAGGAACCATCGCCACAAAGTTGGTAGTGAGACAAAAAAGGGGTTTACATGCTTCTAGAGACAGGTTCATGCATTGTAAGAGAAATTGTATAAGAGGGTTAATCTATTAGAGTAAGAGATAAAAATTTGGATGAATATTAGGAAGAAGAGAAAGATGTACCTAGAAACCATGATGAGGTTTAGTTTATTAGGGGTATTTAAAAAAATAAAAAAAGTACAAATATTGAAGTTTTGATATTTATTTCGAAACCTTAATCTACAAGAGTTGATTGATTGGTTAAATGATATAGAATATTATTTTGTGTATAATGAAGTAGAGGATCCTGAGAGGGAGACATTGGAAAAGAGCAAGCTGAAAGGTCATGCTAATATTTGGTTGAAATAAGTTTAGCTAGAGAGAAGTAAAATACAAAAGGAGAGGATAATAAGAAGGATAAAATAGTAAAAATTATGAAGAAGTAGTTTACTTTTATTTATTATGAACTAGTTTTTGTAATGACAATGTAAAGGTTCAATCAAGTAGAAAAAATATCGAATAGTATACAATAGAGTTCTATCATGTCTTAATTAATTTAGTCATTTTGACATCTGGAATTAGAAATTTCTCCATTTTATAACTAGGGTGAGGCATAGTATACAAGAAGAGTTGACATCAATAAGAATTTATATAATTGAAGATTCATATAATTTTTCTTTAAAGGTAGAAGATAAGCTGAACAAAATATTTTAGAGTACAAAAAACAAAAGAGGTCCCAATGGAATGAGTATTGGATTGCCTTATAAAGGGTAAAATAATTAATATTAGAAGAATATTGAAGATTTCAATAGAAGGCATAATAAAAAGGGGTATTACTGATGTCATCTATATGATCAAAATAATATAGATAAAAAGGAATACGATGATGATCAATAAGAGGAGGTTTCTATGGAACATGATTCCAATGCAAGTAAGGACACATACCCTATAGATGTCCCCAACATCAAGGAACAAAGAATAGAACACTAGAGGGTGATGTGAAAGTTGTACATGTAGATGAGTATGTTGAGGCTTCATATGCTCAAAATGTTGAAAGAGGACATGTTTGTATTTTTATTTTTATTTTCTAAAAGTGGCTTAATAAATGATGAGAAAGAACCATCACTACAATATACCATATTATTTCCCAAGAAATTATTAATTTTCAAATGTCACTATTTTAGCCAAAATCAATATTCTACGCAAGCCTCCATCTCATCTTGCTTTCCTTGTCATCCCATCTTATCTATATCCTCAACCATGAAGCATATTTGGTTCAAGATGCATTCTCCCAATGTATAGGTCTTCATAGATTTCACTTTTCCTACAAATATGTAGTTTGAATATTTCCATTTGAACATTACACCTGCTACTTTTACCAGTGTAATACATGTCTTAATAGGACAAAAATAATGAGATTCCTCCTATTTTGTTTAAACTCTATTTTATATTTTATTACCCCTCTCTTAAAAATTTAAATGACTTCTTGTCAACTCTTAAATTCTCTTTGATCTCTCTTTCTCAACTTGCATTGTTACTCTATCACCTTGCACAACACACAAGATTATTCTCATTCTAAATCTACAAGATTTGGACTCTTGTCTACAAACAAGGGTTATCACATGCCCACCATACTCTAGTTTTTTTATAATGCTTTAGTATCTTGAGCATTTTTTATTTATTTTTATCTCTATCCATTATAAGTTATCATTTAATAGTTTTTTATTCTCATGTTTATTTATCTAGTAGCATGTAGATATAAATACACCAAAAGGGGGCCTAACATAAATATGCCTCTTGAAAAAATACCTTAATACTTTTCTTGTTGTCATGTGTGCAGGTTTGAAGGAAGGAATGGTGTAGCTTCTTGGAATCCTTATACCTCCTGTTTATGAGAACTCAAATCTCCTTTTCATTTCCCCAAGATAGTTATTTTAACCTTATAATCTATATTTTTCCATATATTCATTTAATTTTTTATTTTATCAACATAGTTATTAATTTTATGCATTCCAGTCTTAGCTTTTGTACCCTACCTATATAAGAAATATGGGGACAAAATTTGGATTGTGAATTTTCATTATTGTCCTTTACCCACACACAAATCTAGTAATGTGGGCTAACAAAGTATACCAACTTGTATTCATCTATTGAATTCTTTCATTTCCACAAAACTAAATACTTTTATATTTCAATAGTGTAGAGTTATTTATTTTTCAAATAAGTTGAATTCATATTAATCCTAAATTATTTTTAAATTATTTTATATCCTCATCTCACTATCTATCATTAGCAAATTAAGGTGGCCTTGGGCCGAATCATCCCTTTAGATTTCATCAATCTTGAGGGCATTGAATTCCCTTCTTCGTATTTTGATGAACCTAATATGAACCCAAACGTTATCTCTTATTCTCTTCAAGAAATAATTGGATTGATGTTTTGATATTATTTTATATTCAAAAAATATAATCCTTTGCAAAAATTTGTGGTTAGATCCATAAGATCAAATATTCCTCCTAGTTCTCTGGTGTAAGAGCACCTAAGTAGGGCTAAAAGGTAACCTAAGGCTTCTTATGTGCTTTTGGCTTGTAGTGGTCCTTTCTAAACCAATAGTTAAATAACAAGATTAGATAGATCCTAGAGGGGGTTTAGTTAGTTTAGGAGGCCTTATTAGGTCCTTAGTGACCTTCTTTGCAAGTATTGTCCACATTTGTGTAGTTGAGTACATGTTGCCAATATGGTGACAAAAGGTGTATTTATGCATTGTTGTGTCAAATAGGGAAAGGGGGTGATTGGAAGTCCTATTTTATGTTTAAATACATTATATATAATTTTGGTTAATTTTTATGGGATTTTCACAAAGTTTTGAAGCAAAACACAAAAAGTCGTAAAAGTTGTCAATGTTGTTATTGACAACATTGACAACATTTGTGGTATGATTGCATTTTCTATAAAAGTGGTTTCTTAAATGTTTGAAAACAATGGGATAGGAATTTGGTAAAATATATAAGGTCTCCCTTGACCTTGGCAAGAGGTTTGTTAAATTTGTAAAGTTTGTGTACATACTGTCTAATTGAAGAAATAGTTGTAGTTCATCAATTTCTGAGCATTTTGTGTTTTAATAGATTAGATTGCTTTCTATAACTCATGAATATGTTAGGGTAGTTCATTTTCAGATTTTTTGTGGTTTTATATTATAATTTTTTTTGTTTTTAGTTAGGTTTGTAAATTAGTTTGTTTTAAGTCCTGTCGCTAGTTTGAACCAGGCAGGCTATGCAAATGGGGTCATAGCTCATCATTCCACAGTGGAAAGTTCATGGGCTCTTGGAATAGGTGAGCTGAATCCTTGTACCATATGTATGAAGAAGGAGGGGCCATAGAAAGTGTGTTTTCCTTTTTGGAAATGATTCTCTAGGCAAGCCAGTGGTGCATGGCTAGGGATTGTGGAGCATTGCAAGTGGTGTACAATGGGTTTAAAGCATTGAATGATTCAATTTGAGATTTTGGAGAGGTAGAGTAGTGTATGAAGGAGCTCAAAATAGAAGGATAATTTTGGGTGAAGATTTTTAAGTACCAAGAAACCATATCTTTGTAGAGACAGTCCTATTGTCTTAAAATCCTGAATTTTAGGCATATTTATAGCTTCAGGGTGTATGAATAGTTTGAGTCCGTGAAAACTTGTGAAATATAGAAGGGTTACATAAAGGCTGTCTAAAATTGGAGTATTTTTGGGTACATATTTTAGAGTGTCTTAATTTATAAGCAAAAAGGTGACCAAATAGGCCTAATTGCTTGTAGCCCTATTTGGGTGTCTTAGAAGGAAAATCTTGAACTCGATTAGAGTTTCATTGCAAGAAGTGTGGGTGAACATTGGATTGGATCCAATTTACCTAAATTGAATCCTAACTCTCCATATTGTTGTGATATTGAAACTTATGGGTCAAATAGTGAAGATGGTGCAAAAAGAGCACTATGACCAAGTGATGTGTAGTTTGTTTTCTTTGTTGGTGTACTTAAGATGAATTGGAGAACGATATTGTGGAAAGTATACTTGTAAGTTAGGGTTAGTAAATAACCCTAGTTATGCTAGATAAGAGGCCTATTATAGACCCTAGTTGAGATTGGGGAGGATTGAAAGGCTTGTAGTTAAATCATTCTCATAGTCCATGTAAATAAGGCCTAGTGTCTACTAGAAATATAGATCCTTATGAACGCTTTGGATCCAATTCTTTTGATCCAATATTAGGAATTAAAGATTCACCTTGAATATTATTCTAAAATAAAAAATCCAATAAATATTCCTTTTTATTCTTCTCCCATAGTAGACCATGCATCTATACTTACAATCTAGTTCTATTAGATCAAGTCTCTTTAGAAGAAATTGAAATTTTTTAAAATGTTTGCCATTAAGGAAAATGTCTAGTTTAAGTCTAGATTTTGTTTTGAAATTTAAGATAAACATGGTAATTTTTTATAAGAAAGGCCTCAAAGTTCTAAAGTAATTAAGTTGAATTATGGAAATAAATATATCTATCACACTTACTATCCCCTAGGACACTCAATATAATCCTATTGGATCATAGATTAATGTGTGTATGCCTAAAGTTTCCATACACATGCTAGAGTTAGGTCCTAAATTTTTCAAGGTGTGTGTCCTTAATATCCTTTTGATGTGTAGTGTGCTACTTGGGTTCACAACATGGCTTAACTACCTCCTTTATTTCCGAAGTCTTTCATTTTTATCATTCATTAAAAATTCAAAGTTTTGGTGCAATGATAACAAACAATTCATACGAGATCCTAGGTCATGGGTTTTAACCTTGTTCTTGAAATAGATGGGGGATTATTATAAGGTGTGTGCCCTTGGTCTCCTTGTGATGTGCAGTATGCTGCTTGGGTTTACAACATGGCTTAAATTCCTCTCATTTTATGTAGGTCTAGTGGTTTTAATAAGCATTAAAAGTTTAATCTTTTGGTACAATTCTAGCCACTAGTAAAATTGACACCCTATCTAGTTGTACAGTATAGAAAATTAATATAGATAATATAATCTTAGGGTAAAATGTACCATTACCTAGCACTAGAGCTAGTATTGATAGTGTTACTAGAGAATGTGCTAGTGCTAGTAATAGTCCTAGTGTTAGTGTTGATGGACCCTCTATTACTCATGCTATTTCTAGCATGGGGAATTTACCTCTATCGCTACCACCTAAGAACCCTATTTTTATTACAATATTGCAAAATAAGGGTCAATTTATAAATAAAATGCAAAAAAATTCCAAAACTTCCAATCAATTCTATCTTTTCCATACTAGTTGTGCAATTCACTATCTAGAAAAGGTCTCAACACTCTTCTACCATAGAGAGCTAAGATCCCTAATTTTGATAAGTATAATAATCATGGTCATTGTCATCTTCACATTAATTCCTTTCTTACTTTTTGTAGTGATTATCACAACCTATATTTCATTTTTAATTAAACTCTTCCCTAATCTCTTTAAGGGACTAAATTATAATGATATGTCTCTGTTCATGATTATTACATTCAAACATTCAAAATCTTAATATATTCTCTCCTTAAATATTTCAAAGTGAAAATATGCAACAAGGTTATTACTTTTGTCATTGTTCATTGTAAGATAAATTAAATTGGTATGGTGATTAATTTTATCTCTAGATACTCATCTTTAATAGTCAATATTTCCTACGGTCTTCCTCATGGTGACCTTTAAAGGATGCTTAGTGAAAATGTCTAGTTTTAATTGAGACAGAAACATTCCTTGAGCTAGTACCTAATATTTAAAAATATCTATAGCTGTCCATTTTACTATCAACACGTAATGATTCAATTAGAATATTATATTTCAAATACTTTTAGGATTCCATCTTCCTTTGCTAACCCATCTTAGAATATGTCAAGTTTTCCCAAACGTAATTAGACGTCCTAAGGCCATAAAAAGAAGTTACTTCTCCATCAAACATTGAAATAATTGAGTTTCACTAAGTTGACCAATTCTTACTCGTGTATCCTATTAAATTTCAAAAAAGATAACCTAACGACCCTTCCTAATATTGACCTCTTCCAAAAAAATTGGTCACACCCATCTTTGTATGACATTTTAATGTTTTCCTATATAATCAAGTACCTATTCATGACATAAATGTTGCATAGATATTTTTCATATTATCGAGGACCACATAGATAGTGGTTACATAAGGATTGGTGAGAGAAAGAAAAAAGATAATAAGTTAGTGGATAATATAAACAACAAGCTTCAAATCTATACTATTTCTTCCATATCCCACTATACCAATTTTATTTCTACATCATCATCTTTTCCCCTACATAAAATGGTAGTCCATTTGAAAACATGGTGAATGTCACTCTTATCTCATCTTCTAAGCCAAGGATGTGTAAAATATATGTATCTTTTATTCTCTAGATGACCCTACTATGAACACTATTTTATCCTATGCATCCCTAGCTAGATAAAAAAAAATTTCATAAGAGACATTATGGTTGATTCCACATTTAGAGTGGATTACATTGTAAAAGAGCTCCTATTTTCTAATTGGTTACATTGAATGAAATATGATGGGCAAGAGACTACCATCTAGACATGCAATGGTATATCTTTTCACCCTTTGAGTTATATCACCTTGATGGTCCTTATGGGACACTAGATGGTGTCTCCAACAATTTTTTATTATTTTTAAGTAGCACCTCTTTTGAGTAAAAATAGGCATCTCCTAATTTTTCTCCATATAACTTGTCCCCTCACTAGTTCACTAATGTCTAAATTTTTTCTATGAGGCTATTGTACATATATGAAAGATAAGGAAAATTTGTATGAAAAGGATATTCTCAAGCCAGGATAATTTTTTTTGAGGAGGTATTTGATGTAATGGAAGGATTAGAGGTAATAATAATATTCTTGAATATCTAACTTAGAAAGAGGGGGTTGGTGTGAATCATTATATCTATAAAACTATTAATGCTCTTAAATAACAATCCACATAACATAGTTATAAATTGAAATTATATGAGAAAGTAAAGAAAACAATAAAATAAATGAAAATATTGTATTAAGTGGAAGCCCCAAGATCGGTAACAATGGAGAGGATTATCTCATCACAAATTTTGATTAATATTAACATATTACAATATAGCTCATTGTCAGAGGACTCAATGTTAGATGACTGACTATCTTGAAATACAAAATTGAACTGCTAGGAATACTTCTAACATAAGCATGGAGTAGAGTTCCCATGTACTTTAGTAAATATAATCTGCATACTTCATCTAATTTATATCTAAGAAAGAAATACATTGGCTTAAAATATTGATCAATAAGATTGGTTGGCATCAAGGATGTTTCCACCCATTACCATGTAGTCCATTATACACAATCTTTATCCAAGTGGACCCAACTAGATAATTTTAAAAAACATTAAAATATGAAGTTGACAGAGTCCTTAACCTTGAGCCAAAATAGTAGACTCTCCAATAATATTGTGGAAAAATATTTCCACATAAATAATGTTGGTTGTGTTTATGTTGTGGTGATTGAACAACAACCTTTCCTTTCTCTGATAAGATTTAAAAGAGAAGCCAACTCCAACTATTATTCCATGTAATTAAAATGAACAACTAACAAGCACTCATACCATGCTTGTACACTTTATCTTTTTCTAAACCAAGGGGGGATACCCTTTAATACCGCCAAAAAATCTATATGGTATTAATAAAGTAGGAATCTCACAGAAACTCAACATAACTGAGAGATAATAGACAACTGGATAATTACCTATTGAACATCAACCATAAAATGGAGCATGAGATAGATATATTACAACAAAGTTGTACAAATATAGGACATAATGGATTTTATGTTTTTCTTTGCAAAAATATAGTCAATCTATAACTAGGCATGCAACAATATAGAAATCATCAGGCTTTGATTTGTGTTTTATCCATTGGGCTATAGTCTAGAACAAATAAAATATGCAAAAGTCAATTATTATCAGAGATTCCATGCCATAAACAAAATTATCCCAAACCCACACTACTTATAGGATCCTAGTGTATATCAAGATGAATATATAAAATAAATCGAGAATCATTTAATCTGATCCTTGATCAAAATGCTAAAACAACTACATAAACATCGATAAACTCTATGCTAATGAATTGGAAAATTCATAACTCATAAGACATAACACCATAGAAGAGATTGGAATCTTTATCTTTGTATTAAATTTAAAGAATCATACTTTTATATACAAGATGTAATCAGAGATAACCTCTTCAATAATATGAAAGAGATCTTCTAACATTATTTCTAAATATTGAAAGCTATCTAGTACAATTATGTTATATTCTGTTGACTGAAAACTTTACAAAATGCTTACAATACTTAATTTTCTAGCCCCTTCCAATGATCTTGGGAATCCTTTTATAGAATATGATTGTAAGACGCTAAGCATCAATTGGAATAAGGACAAAAGACATGATTCATATAAAAAGACAAAAACACAAGTGGAATAACAACCACTTTGTTGCAAGATTTTTCAAGTACTTTGTCTTCTAACCACCGACTTCATTATAACTACTTCAAACTTGTTTGGAAGTCACCAAGTGGAATTTTTTCCTTGGTTATCTGATATACTGATCTTTGTATCCGCTAGTCTTGTTCAAAATTATTGGGAAGACTTCCATCTGTTGATTATCATACAACTTCCTCTTCTTCTTGGTTGGTTACATTGTACCTATCCTTCCAAGGGGTGAACACCTCATCATTGAAAAAAGGGAAATTGATGACCTAATCTTTATTACTGTTCAACTCATCCCAACTGACCTTTTCCTTCTTAATTTATGTTTTCCAAAATTGAAAGTATAACTTGGTGTTGTCAATAATTTCAACATTTTGGACAAACAAAAGGGTGATCTCTAGAGAGATGATATTGTTTTTCCTTATTTCCAATTCATAATTCATTTGCTTCATCCATTAGGCTTCCCTCTTTATCTTTTCATTCTTCTTGAATAAATTTGGGAACATTTTATAATGCATTTTGGAGTATTCATTTCTTAATGTCTCTACCTTTTTAATGACGATATTCCTCCTTACATCCAAATCAAGTAGAAGTTCAAAAAAATTGTAAGTGCAAGCTAATGAAATATCCAAATTATCTTCCTTCTTAGATAATGAGTAAAGAGACTTTAATTTTTCCATCTTTCCTCTCCACATTTTCATAATTGGATCCCATTTAGTTATTTATTCATTGAAATCATTTAGCAGGCTTATAACTTTTTTACCTTGTATGCAAATAGAAGGAGGATCCAAATCATTAGTAAAATGCATAATTGTAGCCTTTATATTATCTTCATATCTTTTTTGCACCCATATCAGTTCCTCCCTAAACTTTATACTTTCTTCATCCCATTTCTTGCTTATCCCTTCTAGTTAGGTCCTTTCAAAAACTAGTTTGTCTCTTTCTAAATAAATATTTGTCTTTGTAGTGGGGCCAAAACGGATCGGGGGAAGAGGAAATTATATAATTGGGCTATAGGAAGAAGGTTGAAATGGGTCCTATGTTATCACCCTTTGTGGAGAAACCTGGGCTAACTGTTGTCCCTCTAATCTGGCAATTTCCCCATCCTTCACAAATGATTTCAATCTCTCAACATTGTAAGCCTTCAAAATGTTTTCTAGCTTGGTTCTTAAGCTTTGAATTTCTTCCTCTTTCTTTTCTGCCACCATCAGGGAAAAAAATTGGTTGTTTCCTCTACTTTAGAGGTTTCTGTAACTCTTTTTACAGGTAGACTCCATGCCTTCTCAACCTGAGTGTTTTCACTTATCCTTTTCTGTTCCCTCTTCTTTAATGACTGTTGCCCAAATTTTCCCATTTTGTGCAATTGACCTGGTTTTCCCTGTCTTGCGTCTTCTGTCTTGTTTTCCAGGGGTTCATGTCTTCACTTGGCCTTCAACCCTAAAAAACCCTAATTCTTTCATGTGAAAATGAGGTGAAACAAGCGCTAAACCCTTGGCACATTATGTTTCACAGTTACTTTTTCCTATCACTTAGAGCATGTGCTTTATTTCTCAGTCGCTTGATCGCTTCAGCCTGGGCGAATATTCCTTTCTTTTCCCTAACTCTGCGTCTTCCTTGTGTCGCGTAGTCTAATAATACTTTGGAATATTCCCCGTATGTCTTCCGACTTAGCTCCTCTCTTTGGTCGCATGATCGCCAGATCCATGTTAAGCCTTTGAGAAAAGTGGGACCCTCTCAGTTAGTCGGGTAATCGCAAGAGCCTCAGCGAATATTCTCTTTTATCTCCCGACTTCGCTTTTCACTTTGTCGCATAGTCTTTTGACCATAAGGAATATTCCCTCTCTATTCTCAGACTTAGCGATAAGCCTTCAGTCGGGATGTCGCGAGATGCCATCTTAAAGGTCACATAAAGAATGGGACCTACCACTCAGTCGCTGGATCGCGTGAAGAATTCAACAGTCTTTAAAACATCTTCCGACTTCATGATTTACCTTGGGTCGCCTTGTCGCGGGAACAAAGTGATGACTCAGCATTCCAATGTGCAGACAGATCAACCAGTGGCCATGTGATAGATGGCATATGACGTGTGGATGCGGGCCCTCAGTCGGGTAATCGCCAGACGATGAAAATTGGTCACGCAACTTCGAGACAAAGGTTTTCTTTACCTTTGGTCACGGGATCGCAAGATGATTTAAGGGAATCCTTAGTTTTATGGTGACCAGGCGATAGCCGTCCAATGCAAAGCTCAGATGATCCAGCGGTAGTCGCTAAGTCTAGTGATCAAAGTGCCCTACGTAAAAAGTACTCCCAACTTGGCGATTAGGTCAGTTGGGATGTCGCTAGAAAGGATTTGGGGCACATGTTGACTGTTAAGATAGGTCAAAGGGACTCAGGCTTGGTTCTCCTGACTTGGCGACTAAGCTTTGTCACGTGGTCTCGAAATGAAAAGATAACATCTGGCGACTGGGCGACAAGCCGTGACGGTTAAAGGTGGCTGTCAGGCGCAAGGTCGCGGGACAGATGATGAGTTAAGATCATCTCCTCGCGACTTTGATTTCACTCAGTTGGGATGTCGCCACAAGTAACTCAGGTGGGCCAGGGGTTAAGAAAAAGCACAGTGTCACTGGGTCGTGAGATTTAACCAGGGTTAAGGACTGATTCTCGCGAGTTAGAGACTAGCCGTTGTTGCGTGGTCATTGGACTTTGAATTTGAAATATGGCGGCAAGTTTTACACTGTGAAACGTTTGGCAGCCATGGTTTCTGTTTGCTCGTGTCCCAGAATTGATCAAAGGTTTTCTAAGTCACAGGAAATCATGTACAGAGCAGTTTCCCGACCTTTGAATAGATTTGCTTCAATGTCGGTGAAAGAGGAGGAGATTCAGTGTGTTTCAGAACAGAGAAGAATTGTGACTAAGTTTCTAGAAGTGCCAGGAGAAAGGAGAAAGAGTCTTGGGTGATGACAAGGAGAACACTTGGCCATGCACTGTTCATAGATAAGAGCGGCAGTTATTACAGAGAAATATAGGTGAACAGGTGTGCACAGCTATTCAGAATGAACATAAATTCTACTATCCACCATCTACCAAATCTGATTTCCAATTGCCAGATCGAGGAGGAGCAGGAAAATATCCATGAATATCTATTTTGACTCGGTCATTCTCCACCGCCTCTTCTCTCTCTTTTCCTCTCTCCTGTGTTTTT